>CM041776.1:282699279-282804541 GCA_023374045.1 Limonium bicolor
CTCTCCCGGCGCCATCACCATTTAACAAGCTCTTCACGTAAGCTCCACCACAAATCATGTACCCATGAGTTAACCCAATCCCCTCCTAACTACTCTCTGTGGCGCCACACGTTCCTTGTCACTGTAGGAAAATTTAATCTTCTCAACCATGTCAATTGTACTCTAGCCTATGACGATGAGAGCTGGCCCCTTATTGACAAGTGACTTTCGATTTCTAAAAGACTTTGTGGGTTTCTATGAATGCTTCCGCTCTTAAGTTATCTTTTGTGACTTCTGTTCATGTTCAGTTTTGTATTTGTCCTTGAGTGTTTTGAAGTGCTTTGTTTTGACTCTGATTCTGATTTGTAAGCTATGTTCTATAAAAGTGTTTCGAGCAAGCTCATGCTGATGAAGTTATCAATTATTGAGTTATAGTGTATCAATTATTGAGTTGTGGTTTTCTCACCCTTTATAAATATATATCCTCTGCAGGTTGTTTAGTCCCACTGGCCGAAGGTTTTTTGCTTTCTTCTTTTAGCATTTAAGTTTGTATTTGGAATCCTCACCTAGTGGTCCGTATGTACTTTGAAGCCTTGGAGCTTATTTTCTGTTTTGTTAGTTTTTTGTTTGTAAACCATTTGACCAGCTTTGTAAACTCTTGAATGAGTAATATATATTTGAGTTATTAATTTCAGATTTGTGTTTTGGATTAGTATCTTGTGTATGTTAGATAATAAGTGCGCGTAATGTATCGATCTTATAAGTAGGCCGGTTTGCGGTTGTTATACAATCATTTTACATGATAATATTGGGGTATATATATATTTATATCTTACATACAATTAATACAATATATAAACAAAAACTATGCCTAGCTAGTAGTTAACTATATTTTTAAAAAAAAAAACTCCGTTGGATTCTGGCTGGCTAGCTAGCAGTTTACATATATATATATGTATTCTCTAATTATAGCTAGAATAATAGCTCGATCCCTAGCTATTTGGATGGATGGATGGATGGATCAATGAGAAGAAGGAATGTGGTAGAATTTGCCCTTGCACATGCACTTGTAGACGACAGGACAAGACTCTGAAACCGAGCACTTGAAACTAACCATAACTCTCTTGCATGGAAAACAGGGTCCGCAGGCATGAGAGCAGTCTGGTAAGCTTGACCCTGCTGGGTAATACTTTTGACTCATCAATACTACTGGTACCTGCACCTAGCTAGCTTTGATATATTTCCTTAATTAATTTCAAGATCAGACAAATTAAAGCATATTATATATATATTATATTTGACAATTTTGAAAAACAAAAAGAAATTAGAAAGGAAGGAAGGACCTTAGTAGGAGTCAGATCATCATCATGAGGAAGACATTCTTTCTAGTTTCTCATACTGGAAGAGACATCTGCATATTTATAAGCAAATATTATATACCCATATATTATATCAGCTAGCAACAGTACTCATATATACCAATAACATTAATTCTTACGGTGTTTTGATGATGATGATGATGATTTGTCGAAGAGGCTCAAGCTTATAACTAAAGTGATTGCTACAAGGAAACAATGACCACAAAACCCAGCAGTACACTCGAGATGTCATCAGTTTGAGATTCATCATCATTCTTCTTTCTTGCTTTCAGTGACCAACAAGAAATTAAGAGGAAGACGGCTAGCTAGCTTGCTTTGAGTAGAGTTGAGTTGAGTACTCGAGTTGAGGGAGAAATGTGGCACCAAAGCGTGTACATATATATAGGAGCCGGAGCTGGAGCTGGAGCAGCAGACTGTAACATAGTACGTACGCACTGGCCATCTCTGAGATTTCCAGTGTATTGCAGCAGCAACAACATAACACGTAAGTTCACATGATACATGGAACATATTTAAATTCGAAGCTAGCGAGCTCCTCTGCAGCACAGTTAATTTGCTTGCTGCCCCGCCCTCCTCACATGAAATTTGAATCAAACTTCAAAATCCTGAGCATTACTTCAATTAATTTAAGGTTCATATACCATGAATTTGATCTGAGAACGTACGTACTTTTGATTTCATCGGTTTCTCATGAGATTTCTGTTACTGTATAGAAACAACAAGATCTGAAAAAGAAATATGGAAGCAGCTGTCGCCTGTCAGTTTGCCATTATAAACGTGAATATCTGACTTTTGAATAAATGAACTTCCTTTAATTAGTTTTTTCTTGCATCCCTAACATTGATCCACCTCCTTTATGTTTTTGTTACATATATACTTATATATAGCATTTAATGAAACATTATATATATCTAGGTAGCTGAACATAGGTCAATGAATCACTGTTATACATACGTACAAACTGTACTCTATCTATTTCATTTCAGGTGGCGTACGCGTATTAACAAATTTTAATAGATTAACTCAGCTGCCTCTGGCATGTCATGGCATTTAAGTCACCGACGAGATATGTCTCACAACGTATATATCCTCTCATTCTAGCAAGCAGTCTCAAATTTGGGTGACATATGAATGCCACACTTGTTTGTTATTGATTAAAACTTCACGTTATGTGACTCAGTTCTAAAGTTAAGTCAAATTGGGTACAACTCATTACTTAAGGTCTGAGTTATGTTATATCATTTCACCATTAAACTAGAGTGAGGTTCAACTTTAATTCATTTTTAATAAGTAATACCGGGTCATTTTACATTAGCAATGCAAGATATTTAAGCTTTTGGTTATATTATTATTTTATCCCTTTTAGTCAAGTTTAATCCTAACTATTTATAAATTATATGAGATTTTTGTATATTTCCAGATCACTAATTTAACGCTTCTAATTTTTCCTACGTACTGATTCAGCTGACTCATTTTCAGGAGTGTAATCATCACTTTGCACACATCACTAGGGGTGATAATTTCAACACGACCCGTTGACCAACATGAACCCGACACAAAGTTAACGGGTTTGAGTTTTAAAATTTGACACGATTAAATAAACGGGTCAACCCAATATAACTCGTTTAATAACCGTGTCGGGTTTGGGTTTAACATATGTAACCCGTTAACGCGTCTAAGTAATTTGTATTAAATAAATAGATATATTATAGAATATATTAATTATTTTTTTTATCAAATTTAAATATAAATAAGATATACAATATTAAAATTAAGTATTTTAATTTAAAGTAAAGTTAATAATATCATAGAATGACAAATCTAATGTTACTTAGTCAAATTATTTTTTTATATATAACTAAACATGTTAAGTTTGAGTTTAATATATGTGGATTTGAGTTTCAAATTTGGACAAGATTAATTAATTGGGTTGAACGGGTCAACCCGTTTAATAAAGAGGTCAACCCGTTTAATAAACAGGTCAACCCATTTAATAAACGGGTTGGATTTGAGTTTCATATTTGGACATGTTTAATTAAATGGGTTGACAACCCATTTAATAAACGGGTCAGGTTTGGGTTTAACCTAACACGACCCGTGAACCCATTTTACACCCCATTACATATTAATTTTTACACTAAACATGAGCTAAGATCAATTTCTTACATTGTTAGCAAGGATGAAACTACTCATTGAGTTAAGGGGGGCTTTGGCCCCTCCACTGTTCTGAAAAATTGTTGAAACTATTATAGTATAAATGAATTTAATAGGTATAAATATCTGTCAGAGGATGACTATTCGCACATGTTTTATGCTGGTTCTAATTTAACCAATTCCTATCAAATATCACCTAACTAAGTATGACATGTCCTTAATTTTTTCTTCTCATTACTCTATCCAAGAGAATGTTTGACCATCCACCATTTATAACTCAAAACAACAACAAAAAAGCCTTTTTCTTTTAAATTATTGATTTTATTTATCAAATTTTATTATGACTATCAATTGGTATTTATTAATATTTTCTAAGAAACAATTCTTTTACAAAACTACACCATTTAAGTGTACAAAATAATATTATTATTGTCACACAATTAGGCTAACTGGTAGTAATAAAATTCACATGTAGTTTCTCATTTTCAATATAACAATCTAGCTTCTTAATGTGAAGTCAAAATAGTTGGTATTTGTGATAAGTTAGATATCTATTTAGGTTTATTTATATATGATAGATAAAAAAAGAAATAAACCATGATTTTAGATTTCCTAATATAATGCTCTTTTTCATGATGCCGAAATATCTATCACAATGTTATATAATACTTCGTCCATCTTGATCGTCTTGTTCATTATTTGTACTTGTCATTTGATTTCAATATTTAACATATAAGATAAATATTTTTAAAATTTAAGTTTTACAAATGATTCTTAACATGATAAACTATATATGAAAATTATTTATCTTATTTATACTTAATATTAAAGTAGAAAACATAACAAAAATCAAACATATATCTTCATAATTGTACATTTTTAATAACATTTGCCCCAACAATTAATTTCTGACCCGCCCTGAGAGCTCATATATTATTTGTAAATTCAACTGTACTCTTGTTGACTACTTTGTGGTAGTAGACGCTGTAAGAATAACATTTCTTGGCTATTTTACAACTAAGTAATTTTTTTTTTTCGTACAAACGATCGCTTTGGCTGTTATAGTTAATAAATATCATGTTTGAGGATAAACATTGAAGCAATATATTTTACCATACAGGTTATAATAAATACTCCCTCCGTCCTGAATTGACCGTCCTGTTTGCTTTATGGCACGTTTTTCCACTCAATATTAACATATAAGATAAAATAATTTTATAAAACTAAATTTTGTAACATATAGTTATCATGTAAGGAATCATATGCAAAATTTAAATTTTTAAAATTAATTTATCTTATATGTTAAAAATTGAAGTCAAACGACATGTCCAAATAGTAAACAGGACGGTCAATTCAGGACGGAGGGAGTAAAATTGGTACCGTAAATAACAACCTTTTTATAAAAAAATAGATCTTAAATGCATGCATCTCATGTAAATTTCGCACAGCATGTAAGCGTTTTTTATTGAAGTGGCATGGCAACTTTAAGAAAAAAAGCAAAAATAATATTCATAACTAAAATTTCATATAATATGAGAAAGAGAAGGTACAAAAATTAAAAGAATACAAGTGAACGCTGGAACAGGGAATCAAGAAAAATAACCATTATCAACCAAATTAGCTACCCTAAATACAAAACTTAGGACTTCGCATGTCCAACTTAAGGAGACTACCCAAAAACAAGAACAAAGTAAATATGAAAAAAGAATCAGAGGAAAAAGAAAAACCTTAAGAAACAGATCTGAAAGCTATACAAATAACCAAATGAACAGCACAACCAAACCTTGCCAGCTCAAGCAACCCAGCCTTCCGAAGTGTCATCTTCTAATTTGCCACCAAAAAGAAGGTAATGTTAATTACAACAGTAATTTATCTCATCTCATCCTTACAAACAAATCAACGACACAGGAACGACGATAGCGAGGGGAACCAGATAGAAAGCTAAACATGTAGTATAGATAGCACCCTGTTTTGTTAATGCAAATGACGCCAGATATAGCCGCCTTTTGTTTGATGAAGGCACTTCACTCTTGGGAAAACAAACCCCGCCTTCGAAGGCTCTCCACCAATTAGAGATTGTTCGTAAATTTCTTTGCACTCTTGTACCACCTTTTATAGTTAAAAAAAAAAAAAAGACAACAGCATCCACATTAGCGACCAAACTACTAAATCGAAAAAGCAAATCAGGCAGAACATAACTTGCGTAAAAAACTATAGATACCTCCTTTGCATCCTTCTTAGGTATGCCTTCTCTCATACCCACGAGCTTCTCCACCACTTCAGGCTGCAATCAAGGAGAGAAAAATGAGATCACACTTTCTTCATCTTACTTGCAACAACTCATTGCAATTTGTAAGGTGGACAGTAAATTGCCAGAGAAAGAATGAATGTAGACAGGATCGTGACTTGGCAAAATAAAACAAGCGGTTAAAACTTTCAGATTTATATGTTTCCAAACTTGAGTCTCCATATAAAGAACCATACAAACAAGGATTAGATTGTTTTGCAATTTTAGTCAACATGTCAACATACATAGATTTTTCATTCTGCTGCCTTCTCAACATAAATGGAGCTTTTATTTATGAACACCAGCAGCATTAGATAAGAAGGTTTCAATGAAGGATGAAAACAATGAGAACGTTCCACTAATTCTTACAGGACAATCAGGTTGATGCTCCAAAATGTTTGTATACACGAGCGTGAATGTATCCAGGCTCTCAGCAGAAGCAAGCTCCCTCAAATCGCTCAAAGTTCTGATCTTGCTTTCTACTTTCTGAATAACCAAGAATCGAAGCTCATGTTATAAGCCCTAAAATTGATTCCCTATATCATTAATAGAAAAGCATTCACAAGCTAACAGCATTAAGTAGGAAGTATAAAACACACAGCACTCACGGATACGCTGATAAATTCTCTAAAAAAGTCCATGAGGACCTCCTCGTCCAGTCTCATTCTCTCAATAGTTTTCTCTTCCTTTATATAGTTTTTCTGCAGACCGAAAGAAAAATACATACATAAGACATAAATCAACAGAAAATGAAATAAGAGCATCATCTCCCAGATCACATCAATGGAAAGAAATTTAAGACCTGCGTTAAGAGATGATCCACATAAACCACCACCGTTTCCTCAAGGCAAGCTTCGACAAATCTCCGGAATGACCTTTCTTCTATGTACCTAAAGAAAGGTTAAAGACAGAGAGAACACAAAAGGTATAATCTTAAGATATGATTAGCAGGAACGATGTTATTTATTACACGTAATGACAAGCACTGCACAACTGCAGGAACAGTTTGTGTAGCATGCTCAGTATTGAACATCCTACAACTCCAGGATAATGATATCTTGGCTGACTTTGCTATACAATTTTTACTAGTTTTCGTGACATAAACATGGCATTTTATCCAGTCAGACATTTGGAGGACCATCCAGCAAGTGGTCAAAGTGAGATGGGGATTCAAACTCTTGCGAAAATACAAGTGACACAAGTTCACTTCAAAGACGCAAACACAGAACCTTCAAAACACATGGCTGATTGCTGCCCTCTGATTAGTGTCATCGAAGGTACAATGCTAAGTAGTAAGATGCCAGGAGTACTCACATCTTAATGTCAGTAAATAGTCACCAAATGTGGCGACAAGGTATTCAGTGACCTGCCCTTCACACCACTCTGAAATACAAGCAAGGAATCCAACATAAAAGGCCTTATCAGATATTAGGTGTTACCAAAATCAAGCATATAATCTTATTTGAGCATGCAAAGCAACTTGAATAACCTTTCATTTATATAAACTTTTTCAGGAAATTATAAAATCTGAACCATAAAATGATGGTGAAGACCTAAATGTGGGCCTGGAGGTATACCTTTCTGATAAAGGTTCACTAGGAGTTCTTGCACTCCAGGGTCTTCAAAAATGACGGTGACAGTTAGAAGCACAGCTTCCTATCAGCATCATAAGTCAAATAAAGACATCAGTATTTATACAAACACATAAAGAAACACAAAATGTCCACTGATTGATCCCTTTAAATAACACATCCCAGTCATCCGATGTTCGAAGCACTGACAAAATAGAAATACATTAACACTTCAACTCCATTATTTTACAATCACGGTATTATTAGATACACAGGAAAGGGAAAAACACACAAATTAGATTAATTTATCCCCTAAGCAGGCCTGCAATATCTCTAAATCGGGACATATGAACAAAGGAGAAAATGACAATACTAATTCCACCTTATAAATTTCATGAACTACGTAACAATAAGTTGACACGTGTCCCACTTGCAGGGATGCTAAAATCTTAAGCACTATTCAAATTTCTGGTTCTAACATGCAATCACAGAAGAGAAAACTTCCAGTTGTCTCGTATCATTCCCAGCTTAACATGATCAAACATGATAGCAGAGTATCAATAGCAACATCATTAACTACAGTTGGTGAGGGAGTCACGATTGCCTGATACTACAAATTATACCAAGTCCCAGTCCCTTTGTAGACATCATATAACTTCACATATTTCCTACTTAACAAGAAAACAAAACAAGACTTATCCCTTCCATACAAATTATACTTAGTCCCTTTGTAGATCATCATAGAATTTCACATATTTTCCTACTTAACAAGAAACAAAACAAAACTTATCCCTTCAATACAAATTATACTTGGGTCCCTTTGCAGAACATCACGTAATCACATATTTTCCTACTTAACAAGAATAAAAAACAAGATTTATCCCTTCAATATACCAAGAAAACAAAACAAGACTTATCCCTTCAATATACCTTAGCAACCTCGAGAAAACCCTTGCAGGTATCTTCAAAATTAACCTGTGTACCAGAGAGAAAACTAATATTACTTATATAGCCAAATGACGAGATGATCTAGTGACATGACAGTGTAAATTTACTAGTGTTTTCTCTGTCTAGAAAAGAGCATCAGTATGATGATCCATATCCCAAATACAACAATAAAAGGGACGAAGCAATCAGCCTTGTAGTGGATGCCTTTCAAACCCGGGCATAAGCAGCACTTTTCGGTTAGTAGCTAGCCGGGAGCATAGGAATTCACCGCACGGTACTTGAAAGAGATTGGACGAATATTGTAGAGCAACTTATAAGAAGGCCAAAGAAGATACAGGTGAGGGTTTATTCCAAGTGACAACAAGCTGTTGCTGGATTTTTCAGAGAGGACACTAGTCTTCTGCAAAATGCTCAAGTTCCTTTGTCACACATGCCTCTAGCACTCATTATCATTTTGCCATCTCAGCTTCTTATGCAACATAGCTAGTTTATGCAATATAAAAATAACTCCATTTTCCTTCAGGATTATTATCACAAAAGATCATCGGAAACTATCTTTTTAACTTAGTGATGAGTTGGTCCTGGTACTTGAGCTTATGAGTTGAGTGGCATTTTAAGTAATTGATGGACAAATCCAAAACCAAACAATCCAAGAGAATGAAGTATACATCGGAGATAATGTGATTGTTACACACTGCATCTCAAAGAAAAACACGGAGCTGCACAATTGCATGAAAACAGCAGGGATGCCATGAAGTAATAGTGATACAAAGAAGATCAAAAGTTTGACATTACAGAAATACATGAGAACAACAAACATGAAATAAGATTACCTGCTCAGCATAGTTCTCAGCAAGTGCTTCCATTGTGCTATTGCTAAGCTCCATTGCAAGATCATAACAGCGCAGATTGTTGTTGATCTGGTCAACACAACTATATTAACATATGCACTTCAGAAAAGGACAATGGAAAACAAATACTTGCTGAGATACAAACCATAGCGCAAAGGGGTTCAAGACCAATTTCAGAGGCAGGTTCTTCAAGTCTTTTCCTTTCAGCAGCTTGAAAATCAATCATCACCTGACAAACAGTTGCATAGTATCAAATACACAAAATATCTTAGGTAATAGTAGAGATTATACTAGATAACCAAGTAAATATTTTGATAAAAACTTCAACCTAGACACCTTCTATCTTGACACACTTCTACATATTCGAGGGAAGACCAAACTTGGGTATGGGTTATGGCACTTTAACAGATATGGAGGAAAATATGACCGAAGGACGCAGAAGCTCAGTAAAGAAGCATATTTTTTAGCACATGTCTCCTTGTCGAACAAAATACTCAAACTGAGACTGAATGTAATTTCAGAAGATACTGATTTGACAACTAAATAGCTAGACGAGTAAAATTTCAGTAAATTACAACTCTCTGGCACAGCTACAGATACCTACCTGTATAAGGGCCAAAGCAATTCTATACAGCATCACATCAGTGCTATTTTCTCGGACAATTTGTACTTGCTCTGTAAGAATTCTGAACAAGTCTACAGCTGCTGGAGTATACAACTTTCCATCTTCTGTTTTCTTTGGTGGCTGTGTTTTGTCAGCCTCCAGGATATTCAAGTACCATTTCTAAGAAATGAACGATAAAAAAGAATCAGCACAATTTAAGAATCTATTAAGCTATAAAATAGAGAAGCAGTAGCAGTTGCTTCACATATATTCAATTTAGCTCTTACTCTTGTTGTGGCTTGCATGCGCTCTACATATTGATTCATTAGTGGATCCATAGCACCACTCTCAGAGCAAACTTGAGCCAAGGATTCATCCACACCAAGGCCAATAAGGTTTTCTTGGTATTCTACCACCCAACCAGTCACCTGAAACAAGCAATCACTATATTATACATACTTTTCCTTTTTGTATTCACTGCATTATACACTACTATCTAAGAATGGACCTCACATATATCAAAGAGACTTTACATCACAATATATTAAAGAGACCTTATACCTTTAAGATCTCTATGTTTGTGAGTTCATTTGACCTGTCACTTAGAAGTCTGAGAAATTGTATAAATCTTTCCGTATAAAGATTCACCATGAGCTGGAAAATTTCATATCTGTTGAAAAGAGATATCAACCAAGCATTAGAAGTCCTCGCATCATAAACTGCTGGCACAAAGACTTAATTAAGCATCCAATGTATGATCTATAAGGGATTTTCATTAACATGTCCTTGTGACACTTTCCAATTGCTGATTCAAAGACCATAAATGACAATGAAATTAGGATTTCCAGACCGCCTGAGCCCTAGAGAAATAAAATTCATACAAACACCTCCAGTGGACTACTCCTTTCCAGGCCACTCAAAGACAAACAAAAACTAGCATGCTCAAATAAATGGACTACTCCTTTCCCGGCCACGCAAATACAAACAAAAACTAGCCTGCTCAAAATAAATCTAACTCCAGGCAAAACAATTACAGGATTGGTCCAGTTCCCTCCCCTTAGATATTAACACCAGTCAAGTCAGAAAATTCACAGCAATTTACAACTCCGCAATGTTGAAAAGAGGGCGTAATTCAGTGTACACGTTAAAATTTTTCAGATATTGAGAGGTTAAGGCTGGCCCAGATCATGTAAATATAATTCGAAAACTAATCATAATCAGATTATATATATTCAGTAAAAAATGATATTATGTTTTCAGGAATGTTTTTACATAATAAATTTAAAAAAACACATAATTATTCCAATAATATTGTTATTTCTATATATATTAAGGAAAATATGAAAAATCTTCATATATAGTAATTTAGTAAATTTATTCGCAACACCGACTGTACTCTAATAAGTTTACAATAAAGAGCCCTAAAGAGAAAGCAAATAGAATGAAATTTTAATATTTCTAGTAATATTGCTATTTTATATATATTACACTTTTGTAATTTTCTCTAATTTAAAAATATATAAATATAAAATATAACTGTTAATAATTGTTATATTTTTAAATTTTTTAGAATTATATATATTGTATTAATTATTTTATACAAGTTTTAGACAATATATTAATAAATTATATTTTTTCTTTTTTTTACCGTTTTTATATGTTTTATTTTTTTTGTGGTATTTTGTGAATTGAAAATATTAATTGTGGTATAATGAGAACTATGTCTATCAACAAGTAGGGGAAAATGCTCAGGGTTACTAATTTTTGGTATCCGATGAATTATAATTTTTTGTGGTATCAGAAAAACTATTTTAAAAACCATAGTAGTTTGTGAATAAGCAAATCTGAGTAGTACCCCGTGAATTCCCTACTATGGGTTCCTTGATAGCTTCATTCACACTAGTTGAATCACCAGTAGCCATTAGAAACACTAAACACTACACGTGTGCAACTATTTGTCCAGTTCGGGATCAATTCAAGTTACTTCCTACTGAAGTTCCCCGGCTCTAAATAAAAGGGTCTTAAAAAGAGCGATAGGCATGTAGCATATCCTCGTGAACAAATGAGATACAGATAAATGGGTTAAGAAGGTGATGATATTACAACCCAAACAAACCAAAGTATCGAAGAGTTTAAGAAGGAGAACCTTGGAGGAAAACATGGAGCGACATAATCATATACATCTCCGAGCTCTTCTCCGATCTGAAAGTAAAGAAAGCAAAGCGTCAAAATTCTAGATGTATACAATCATAGCACATCAAGATTAATAATTAAAAAAACTAGAATTTGGGTTTAAGATACATGAGAACATTGAACACTCAAAATCCTTAGTCATTTGCTTCAAGGACTCTATCTCGAGGACCCAAATGAATGTTTCATTTACCAGAAGTTTTTCTTTCTTTTTTAATAAGTTAACTACACTAGAGTTACCACCCACTCATTACTCTACCTACCTAACACTTCACTAGAATTAGCACCACACATAATCTCCAACAAAGACTTTAACAGGAAGTCCTAAAGCAGAGAGCAATCTAGACATGCATGCCCAAATTCAAAGCAAGAACCTCCAAATCTTAGCACCTTAGCCTGTTTTCTACGTTCAATTTATATGGCACTATTTAATTGTTCACAGTTAATAGATAGACAAACCATACCACATTACCAATCATGAAGTGACAAATTATAAGATGTCACAGCATGCATATTCACAGTTTATAGAGAAATGAGATCAAATTGCAATTCATAGAGCTTTCCGTTACTGAGGAGAGAAAAGAAATTGATGTTTTCCCTTTTATCTAAACATTTAACCACATAATAGAATGAAAATGTCCAGCGATTTCTGAAGTAGAAACAAAACAAAGCACTGAAATCTCAATCCTCATGTAGTAGGATTAGAATATACTGCTTATGCCACTCTTACTCGGATCAGCAAAGTCTCATGACCCCAAAGTCATATTAGGTTTAACTGTACCATAACTGGCAAATGTCTAGCTTCTACTATAGTAGGTGTAGAAAAGTTACATACTGTCCGAGCTTCCTCCAAGGCAGCTTTAAGGTCTTCAACGACAAGCTGATGCAAATAGAACAGTAATTAACTGAATGAGACTGACAAGGGGGCTTATTTAGACCAAAAGTAAACACTATATGCTCAGTGTTACCCATAGGTTCACTGAGACTGACCTCAGTAAGAAGCTTATTGAATCTTTCTTCAACAGTTCTCCGAATTTGATCATAACATTTATCCTTGTAACCTTTTCCCTGGTTTTTTTCATCTTCTGTTGAGTAAGATTTTTAGATGAAGCCAGTGCCGCTGTTGATTTTCTAGAATACATGTAATAAATCTTGCATTATCATGTAGTCATGCATAACTTCTAAAGAGAGACAAAAAATGAAGAGATTACAAATATTTATGGCATCTAAACGGGACTATACTTTTAATTTAATAACTACAAAAGCGTCTATAACCAGAAAAGAGCCCATACTTTGTACCAGGATTAGCAATTGCAGTCATTGCATCAGTTCCCTCAGCCTCTGCTGCTTCCTCAGCCAGTTGTTGATCAAGAATCTCTTGCATTTCAACAACCCTGAATAAAACGATTATCAGCATTCACAACCCTTTTTGCAATGTATTGTTTTGGAAGCATATATCAGACTATTGAATGGTAGCAAGGAAACACAAACTGTGCACAGCATTTGATATATTATGAAGCCAAGCTACGCATAAGTCTTAGTGAGAATTATGCCCTCTCATACTCATCAAGGAAGTCAATGAATGTTCTTCAAAACTAAGATCGCACATTTCCCAGGTTGTGCACCAAAACTGGTATGTAGGAGGAGAAATCTGCATTCCACTTAATGAATTCTTCTTACCAGCATTTGGATTTAATTGCTCACTCATGCTAAAAGAAAATACCGCCATATTCAACTCACTTGTGACAAACATGAGCGTGTAGTATTATCAAATTGTATAAGCCAAATGAAGGTTCCATCATCGAACTACTGAAAGATAATTGATTACAAATAAGATGAAGAGAGAAATGTGAGGTAACTAGAAAAAATAGAAAGGTATGATTAAACACTCGCTAAGCCTACTCTATGAAATCTAGTCAAGACAGCGTACAATAGAAAGTTCATTTTCTCATTGGCAGTACACCTTATTAGCCTAGATATGGTAGATATTGCCACATCATCGACTCTCTTTACTATCCATGTAAAATAGCTGAAACTATGATACAAACTAAAAATGAGACTCTATGCAAGAATAGAATAGTGTCGATATATTAACCTTGACCTCCATCATAATGAAGTACTAAGTAAAAAATGCAATAATAACAGAAGACAATTCAACAAAATTTAGTAGAAGGCACACACCTCAAAGCCCGCACCAAAGTTTGAGGACTGCATAAAATATATAGGGAATATGTTAAAAGATACATTCATGAAACATAAGTAAAATGAAAAACAAAAATAACCAAATTAAATCTTCACAAGGTGCACTACCAAAAACAAGCAGCAATAAACAATACTAGATTAAAAGTCAAAACATCCTAAGAGCATGCACAGCATCTAGTACAAATGAAATCCTACATTAGTTGAGGGAAGCAGATTAGCACTTAACAAGCACCAATGAACAGTGATGTACAAACAACCTTGCGAAACAATAAGATTGTAAGCAAAAACCAAAGAGCGAATAAAGATATGGAGCCCAAGCAAGGAGCTAAATTCCATAACTAAACAACGACCTAAGGCACTAATTAGGGCATTGGGTTAAGCAGCATCACCCTCCCCTATGGAGATAATGATTCCTAGAGAATAACTAATATCCATAATAGAGAGTGAAATACCTAGTTCATAAACTCGCCAAAAAAAATGAATATAGAAAAGAGACTTCGAACTAGACCTGTCAAACGGGTTATTCGTTCGGGTTTTGGGTCATATTCATTCGGGGCAGTACAATTTTTTTATCGTTTCGGGTTTAGGTCATTCAGATTTGGATAAAATCGGGTTTAAGCCATTCAGTGTCGGGTAAAATCGGGTGTCGGTTATTTTGGGTAATCAATAATATATTACTAATACTTTTTCAATTTTTTCCGTCGTATTTAAGGCTAATATTTACAATGTTTTTATAATTTACCATATTAAATTCATCGATATTACTCGGCGACACCTAATCCTAAATGAGATATTGCTTTTAACTACTTTTTATATTGTATTATATACACAAGTCAAGCACTGCTAGTGCTATCCTACGTTGATAGTCTTGGCATCCTCAAATCAATTTCTTGAAGTTTCTCTGTTTTTCGTTTTGATCTCTTTCACTTTTACCTCAATTAAAACCCACTCTTTTCTCCCCTGCTTCTAATTCTCTTCCCTAATTCCTTCTCTTCTTCAAGTAGACAAACCTACCAAACAAACTTGTTTGACCATAGATTTTCTATGCTCTCTCACATCCCGGTAAGTTTTTTATTCTTTTCTTTCTCCTACTCTTCCATCTCCTCTCATCAGTTCATTCTCCTGTGGCCTCAATCACAACTGAAATCCACGTATTTTGGATTACTTTAGGGTTAGGATAAGTTAAAGCAAAACATCTGATTTTCATATTTAATTTTCAGGTTACTTAGATTCAAGTTAGTTTGGGGTTATTAAAATTATTGGGTCATTTCGGGTTTGGGTCATTTCGGGGTTTAACTCGTTCGAATTTATTATATTTAAATATTTTTGGGTTTCGGGTTCGGGTCAAATGGGCAGGTTTATGGGTTGGGTCAAATTTTGACAGCTCTACTTCAAACCATGCTCCCAACCCTCTCGGACACTAGGCAAATCTTTATCTATTGGCACTATAAAGCTTGGGAAAGCAACATTGTACATAAATTACAAGAGAATCATTCTGCCTATGTTACATGTAATAGTGGGCCAACTAAGGCCCTATTGTACTCAAGGAGAGACAAGTGTGTCAATGGTTTCTTTGCATTTTGCATTATACTTTCATATGTCAGGTTTGAACAATAAGAGTTACTTAAACACAAAACTCTACATAAGCCTATTTATGGGCAAAGAAAAGGGAGTTGAAGGCACACAATGTTTTCATTCAGTTATCTACTTGACTACTGCAGCAAAGCTGGAGAATCACTTGTGAGTATAAAGGACTGTAGGTAAAATCAATAGATCGGTTCATCTTGTCTCTTTCTCTCTTCCGGTATTTGAGTCTCTTTCTCTCTTCCTGTATTTGAGTGTTTCATCTAGCATGTTTTTTTTTTGGTAATTAGTAGTATATTAAACTAAAGGAAAATATCCAACATTACAACCTATAGGTTGCTGAGAGCAGCCTTTCTAATTACAAGGTTAGCACAAGTCTGTGCTGTACAAAGGAGCTTCTAAAGATTCTATTGTTTCTTTCTCACCAAACAAAGTAGATAAGGTAGGTGAAGACAAAAGAGAAGGTTCTATGAGTATTACAATTCTTCCTCCATCTATTGCTAACCCATCTAAGAAGATTAGGCCAGTCCTTAGGTGCTCTAATACCCCCGTAATGATTCCAAACTGAATTCCACATATCTGTAGTAAACCTGCATCTGAAGAGCAGGTGCTTCAGTGTTTCCTTATCTCTGTTGCAGAGGACACATGTTTCATCTGTGGGGATGCCCCATTTCCTCATACGGTCTTTGGTAGCCAACCTCCCTTTGGCAGCAAGCCATGAAATAAAAGAGCACCTGGGAAAATTCCCTTTGCTCCAGATCACCTTGCTCCAATGGACTTTTGGGGTAGTCACATGCAGCTTATTATAACACTTTTTAATAGAGAAACCGTTGTTCAGCATAGGCCATGCAATTCCATTACCATCAAAGAGATGTTAATAATGGTAGGTTCAATAAATTCCTCCAACACCAAGAGCTATCACTGGGGATGTTTACATCCCAAATAGATTGCCTTTTTAGGTAGTAACCATTAACCCATTTCACCCACAAAGTGTCTTGCTTGGATTCGATTTGCCAGATTTGCTTGAAGATGGCGGCTTTGTTCCAGGTAGCAAGGCACTTAATGCCAAGGCCACCTCTCCCCACTGGCTGGCACACATTCTTCCAGGCCACGCTTGCCTTCCTAGAATCAGTGTTACCCGCCCATAAGAAAGCTCTACAAACAGAAATGATATTCGTGATCACTCTCTTAGGGAGGGCAAAAATACTCATCCAGTAGATCTGCATCGATAATATGACAGATTTGATAAGTTGGAGCCTTCCAGCATAGCTGAGAAATCTAGAGGGCCAGCTCTTGATCCTACCAACCAGCTTATCTATCAAGTCTTGGCAGTCAACAGCAGTGAGCTTGGTTGGGCTAAGGGGGACCCCAAGGTATTTGATGGGCAGCTTGCCTTCCTCCAGGCTGAAGTTAGAATTGAGATAGGCCTTGAAATCGTCATCAACTCCAGCCATGAAAACCTTGGTTTTGCTCAGATTAGCTTCCAATCCCGAGGATTTGGAGAAGGAGCTGAACAGCTGCATCATAGCATTAACTGCCCCAGCTTTAGCCTTACAGAAGAGCATAAGATCATCTGCAAAGCAAAGGTGGGTAAGCTACAACTTTCTACATAGTGGATGATAGTAGAAATCTTTGTCATTCTCCAGGCTGAGCAGAAGCCTGCTGAGGTATTCCATACAAAGAACAAAAATATAGGGGGAGATGGGGTCCCCTTGTCGAAGCCCTCTCTTCCCTTGGAAGAACCCCTTTAGGCTGCCATTAACAACTGAGAAGCTTGGAGTGGTGATGCATTCCATGAGCCACCCCACAAAGATAGGAGGAAACTTGAGAGCTAGAAGAAGATCATGGATAAAATTCCAGTTAACACTGTCAAAAGCCTTTTGGAGGTCAATTTTGAGCACACACCTGGGGGATATTTTATTTCTTTTGTAGCCCTTGATAAGCTCATGACACAACAGAACATTGTGGGAGATGGACCTGCCTTTGACAAAAGCAGCCTGGTTAGGGCTTATGAGAGGTCCCAAAACCAGCTGGATTCTGTTTGCCAGGATCTTGCTGATAATCTTATAGACCACGTTACAACAAGAGATAGGTCTAAAATCAATAGGTCTGCTGGGGTTGTCCTTCTTAGGGACAAGAGTAATGGTTGTGCAGTTAATGCTTCTTATAAGAGAACCGGAGATGAAGAACTCTTTGATCGCCTTACAAATAAGAGGACCAGAGATATCCCAGGTATCCTTAAAGAAAGCACTGCTATAACCATCAGGCCCAGGAGCCTTAGCATCGGGAATAGAGAAGAGGGTCTTCTTTATTTCCTCATCACCTACATCACTGCAAAGGCCAGATATATCATCGTCAGAAATGAGAGCCCCTCGATTTACCACAGCATGATCAAGTTTCTGGCAGTCCCCAGAAGTGCCTAAAAGGTTTTGGAAGTAAGCGATCAGTTCGGCTGAGATATCATCAGGGTTGCTTTTGAGCTGCCCATCGCTACCAACGATAGAAGTAATAGAATTTCTAGCATGTCTTCGTTTGATGACAGCATGGAAATACTTGTTATTCCTATCCGCAGATTTGAGCCAGTTACAATGACTTTTCTGTTTGAGGAAGCTTTCCTCAGCACAGTAGAGTTGCTTTAGGTTGCAAGCTGCAATCTTTTCACTTCTGATTAAGTTGTCGTTGAAGAGGTCAGACTGGAGATTCGCTTGGATACCTTCCAGATTTTTCTGGGCCTCCTCCACTCTCCCATAGATATCAGAGAAGTGCTGTAGGTTCAACTGCCTGAGGGAGATTTTTAGATCCTTCAACTTGCTGCTGCAAAGTTGGCGCATAGGGGACCCATGGTGGGTTATATCCCAAGCAGCCCTAACCAAGTGGTGAAAATCTGCATGGGAACTCCACATCTTGCAGTATTTAAAAGGTTTGGGGCCAAAATTAATACACTCCTGCACTTTAACAATGGAAGGACAGTGGTCAGAGATATTAGGGTGGAGAAATTGAGCAAAGGAGTTACCAAACGTGGCAGTCCACACTCCGTTGACAAGGACTCTATCCAACTTAGACCATATAGTTCTTCCATCTTCATTTTTATTCCACCAAGTGAAGAAATAACCCATGAACTTCAGATCTTCCAAACTGGAATTGTGCAGAAAATTTCTGAATTCAAGGGTTTCACTTCCAATGGAACCACTACCTCCCGCACGTTCTTCTCTATTTTTGATAACATTGAAATCACCAAAGGAGGGTCCATGGCTTGGCCATGGTGGTGCTAATATGCCCCAGGGCTTGCCATAAACTCCTTCTCTGAAGGTGGTCATTTGCTGCGTAGACAAAAGTGACAGCAAGGGTGCTGCCATTAGCTTTGGAAACAGCTTCGCAATGTATTAGTTGATCTGACAAAACGAGAGGTTGCACCTCCCAACAAGAGTCATCCCAAAAAACAATAATACGAGCCTTTTCCACATGGTCAATATTAGAGAGGGTTTTCCATCTGCCAAAACAAAGCCTCTCAACGCTTTGAAGATTATTTCTAGTAACTTTGGTCTCCAAAACAGCTCCAAAATTCAGGTCATTATCCTTAATCCATCTCCTAACCGCGTCGTGCTTATTTGGGTGGTTTAGGCCCCTAGTGTTCCAGCTTGCTATTTGGATCATCATCATGACAACTGTCTTGATCTGAGTCACAATCAGCTCCACTGCTGCACTCCTCATCTGAACTACTAGAAACAGCCACTGGATGCTCCTCAATGGTGGAGATTAATCTCTCAGGGAGATGAGGGCTTTTAGAAGGGCTCCGCTGGCCAAAGACTTTCCTTCTAACTTTCTTAGAAGCAATATAAGTCCTGAACCCATCATCTAGGATTTGCTGATCATTGGGTGCCACATCAGCCTCAGGAGGATCAGGCAGAGCAGCAGCCTTGCTGTTTGCTTTCTCACTCACTGGAGGAGGGGCAATGTGGTTTGTATCCTCAGCCTTTTTCTTTCCAACCCATATTTTTTTGGTAGCAACTCTGCACTTGTTTTCAGTATGTCCCAGCTTGCTACACAAATTACACCAGGTTGGCTTCTATTCATATTCCACTTGTTGCAGAATAGGCCCTCCTTGTCATTGATAGTGACTTGCTCAGGCAGCTTCTGGCCTTTGACAACCTCCACAAGCACTCTAGCAAACCCAAGCCTCTCTTTGTTGATTGTACATCTGTCCATGAATAAAGGCTGGCCAATAAGGCTTGCAAGCTTGCTGAGAGTCCTCTTGTTCCAATACTGAAGCTTGAGGAGGGGAAACTTAATCCAGATTGGGAAAGAGTTCCCCGCATCCTTTTTCATCTCAAAGTCCTCAGACCAAGGTTTCACAAACAATGGCTTTCCGCTGAATGTCCAGCTTCCTTCAATAGCACTAAATTTACCTTGCTCAGAGGAGAATCTGGTAAGGTATACCCCTTGTTGCAGTCTGTAGATGGATTCAATGCCCAGGCCAGCCCATATTCTAAGATATCTATCCATAGCAGCAAAGGGGAGATCAACTCCAAGAATGAAGCTGACGGTTGAGTTTTTCCAGAAGTTTATTTCATCTTGGATTTCCTCTTCTTCCACTGTTATGGACAGTTCACCATCCACGTTAGAGGGCTCAACATATTCAAGCTCAGCACCGGCTTTGCTTCAGCCTGTTATCAGCAAATAGACTAGCCCAAGAATTGGGGGTTTTTTTAGGGTTAGCCGTATTAGTGTGAATTCTCCCCCCAGCCTGCGCCTCAGCACCAGAAGAATTAGGGGAGCTGGCGCCATCGATTGCAGCTTTCGAACCCTCCAGAACTGGAGATTTAGGATCCGGCGGCTTCACCCCATGCGAATTCACTGGAGCAGCTTGGCGCTTCTCCCCTTGCGAATTGACTGGAGCAGCTTGGCCGTCGAGAGTCCCAGAATCGGCGAGCTTGCCCTTTCCCTTCCCATCGCCTAGACCGGAGGATGCTTGGGGGAGTGGATTCATACGCTATTTTTCTTGGAGGAGGAGGATTTCCCCATCGCAAGGAAATCGCCCGCACTGCTCAGAGAGAGGAGAGAGCGCGGGTGGTAGCACTTCCTAATTTGTTTACCATCTAGCATGTTAATCCTCCTTATATTTGAAATTTCAGTTTCAGAATGCGAGGGACACATACGGGATTGCTAAAGGCCAGTCAATTCTTGCACTAGTTCACACGAAATCCATACACGTACACCATTAAGCAATAAGCTTGGCACCACAAAAATTAGGGATACATTAGATACTAGGGTTTATAAGAGTCTCCAGCACATAGAACAGTAAAGAGTGTATAATTTGATCACTAATGAGATGGGCTGGATCTTTTGATGAGACAAGGCAAACTATCATCAATTAACTTTTAAATGATATTAGTACCTTTCTTTGGAATGTTTATAAAAATTGCCGATGTGACCCCATAAAGTCTTCTCGAAAGTCTCCCAACTCCGGTCTACATCTTCAAAATATTCTCTGGACACCGTAGCAATAGTGGAAGAATATTGTTAGATCAAATGAAAGTTTGTCAGTACAATGGCCAAGATTAGTTAATGAAGTTAATTCCGAAATTTGAATGAGCCATATAACAAGTTATCGAAAAATAATTCAGACTTGTTAAGGAATATCCATCTGCTTTTCTATTTGAAAAAGGAGAAATCCACTCAAAGAAGCGCATTTCTGAATATTACACATTATATGGTTTACCGTTATCAAGTAACAATGTGACATGGCCAGCTAGAGGACAAGACACTTCCATAAATCAAATCGGAAAAGTTCTCCATTATTGAGGCAGCACAGTAAACGTGAAGCACATTTTCATCAACCAAGTAATTAACATACTGAAGTTGTTACTTCTGCTTTCTAATATAATGGCATTCTTTAATTGAAAGTCATTTTAGTTGACTTACTATTCTACAGTTCAACAGTTTTGGTCTATGCCATGCTTCTGACAAACAAATGGCTTCCATTATGTGAGAATGAGTTCACATCCACGGATAAGGGAAGTTGTGCTAATAAAAGATACGGACACCAAAGCTCTGTGATACATTTGATAAAAAGTAACACCCTTGGTGATGAACTAGGAGAGCTGAGGATGAAACTTCTTAGTAGATTTTACCTTACATTCAATAATCAACATATAGAAAGGTGCTCACCTTATTCTGCCAACCTCTTCCTTATGTGATGCAACAGCTGCAAGTGCAAACCTTCTCTTGCCATCAAGGGCTGTTAATCTCTAAAATCAGGATAAAGGCATAAAAGAAAGAATAATAAACAAATATGAAAGGGACTCGATGAAACAGTACATTAATAAATTCGGCACAAATAAACAAAATGGTAGTTCTGTCATGCCTCGTATGTATTAATAAGTTCTTTATCATCACTCAGAGACTCTCTCGCTTCAGCTGCTTCAACAGATATGGACATCATTCCTTCCACATCCTGCTCACAACCACAATGTCAACATGGGACCAACTCTTCGATTAGAACTTATGCTAAATTAAGCTTTGTAAAGAGGGGGGGGGGGGGGGGGGGGGGGGGGGGGGGGGGGGGGGGGGGGGGGGGAGTGTAGCAAATATGAAAAAGCCATTCCTCTTTCATGCATTTGAACTGATGGTCTTGTAGAGTTGGTACTGGAAAGAGACGAGATAATGTCATTAAAAATCTTTGTTCATAGGTCTAGGTTTGACATTTGCAACCAGCACGAAAATATTGGTCATCAGTATGGTCAAGCGTCTAACTGGCTAAGTAGATTGACAAGATAATAAGTTCAAGGGCAATAACTTAGATAATACCTAGTAACCGAAGATGGGATGCAGAAATCTTACCACAGGATTAATGGAGAACTAAACATATAATAAGTAGGGGAAGACCATTTATCTACCTTCAGGGTTTTGTTAAGTTGTTCCTTGCATTGCTAAGGAGCTTTATCTGATCATGATTTTCAATCAACGTCTGACATTCTTGACACAGTCTGAAGCATATAAATAGTGTAAATGATCATAAACATTGGAAATGCGTAAAAACAATATCTCGAAAACATCAACATATAGTACCAACTCCATTCAGTAAAAGAGATTGTATATGGTGCAGTCGGTCTCTCGGTACTCAGATCTATAGGCTTAAACATGCGAGAAAAAAGTGGCAAATATCTGCCCGCAATTTTTAGAAACACTGCCAGAAATAGGCATTGAACTACATGTCCCAGCCAATGCATCGGAAGTAAACCAGACACTACCCTAGATTATATGTTCGACTTCATTTAGCAAGTTGCTTTTGCTATAGCCCAAAAAGATACGGCCACCAATCCTCCAGCATGAGAGTTAACAACCACATAATTATTTTTATTCATCAAATACCATCCTTTGTGTAACAAATCAAAACAGTATAAAGCTGAATACAGGGATGCCAAACGACTTCAGTAAAAAGCATAAAGGAACTACAAAGCTCCCAAATGGCACATTTTAAAGCATGTAGGATGAGGAAGTACTATCACTTCATCTAGAGACATTCTTGAAGTATATGCAAAAAGCTAGGCTCCATCTATCTTTTTACAAACTCCCAGCCCCAAGTTCTTCCGCTAATCTTTTCCTTTAAGACTAGTCAACCAAGTTCTCAGCTCTGGACAATATAATTGGGTTGTAACTTTAATTGGCATACATGGGCAGGAAGGACTTGCGGAACTATCTGGCACTACTATAAGCACAAAAGTAGATGGAAGAGGACAGATACAACACCAAAAGTAAGTTAGAAGGCCACTTAATTAACACAAATATAGAAGGCATCTGAAACCTCAGAAGCGTTTTTTCTACTAAAATGCCAATAAAGAAGCACATCCTAATAATATTAGTGCCCTCCGCCAAGTATTTAGTAGTCTGATATGGGTGCAAAAATGAAGTATGAGAATCAGCACCATATACGTACTTCTCTATGGAGATAAAATTCTCACGGATCTGCGTAATTGTTTTTTGAGATAACGAAAGAGATTCTAGTCCGGCTTGAGCCTGTTCAACCTGCATGTTGAAGTAACATATATCAAGAAATTTGCATACATCTGTAAATATGCTTTGAAGGAATATAGGATATATGTTTAAAAGGCACACCTGCTCCGCCACCATAGTGCTAAGTTGGGCATCATTGGCCTGGCAATAGAGAATGTGGATACATCAAACTCATGCAAAACAACAACAAAAAGCTCAAGCAAAACAAAAATACTCTGGCTGACTACTTGCTGCTGTAAACTTTTATGATTTAATCATATTTCTAGAACATCACCAGATAAGAGAGGATTATATCTTATATGGTATTAAGAAAAAAGGTACTAAAAGTACATAGAAGACTTCTGCACTCATTTTACGATATGATTATCTAACCTAGCTTTGTCCAAGTTATCGCAATACACAGTTCCAGAGTTAAGTGAAAGATATAGCAAGCTTCTCTAACTCACTCCTGGATGCATCCAATAATAATGGTCATCCAAGAACCCAAATGAATCCAGACCAGTATTGCATACAGTCAAAAAGACTTAGCTCGTATCAAGTATTTTCAACTATACTTGAAAGGGAACTTCCCTCGACACTCATTTATCACTTGGTTAGCAGTCTACGGAAGACTTGCAACTAAGGATAGGCTTAGAAATTGGGGGATGATAGCTGATGAAAATTGTGTATTTTGTCAAGATGGTAGGGAATCAGTAAAACACTTGTTTTTTGAGTGTGGGTATACTAATGAGGTTTGGAAAACAATCTGGAACCAGTATGGAGGAATTAGAAGTCCAAGAAACTGGGATAGAATAGTTAGGTGGGTTAGTAGAAGATGGAAAAAACGGTGTAATAGGAATAGAAAGAACTCTTTGTGTTCACCGCTCTCATATATTGTATATGGGAGGAGAGGAACAATAGGATCTTTCGGGACCTCTTTGTACAGCACAACAATGTGCTAACTATGTAATTAGGGCAGCAACATCTTCTAACCTATAGGGTGTACAGCTCCTTCAGTTCTTGTGATAATTAACACACTACTAATAAAAAAAAAAAACTTATTTTCATCCATATAAGACACAATTCTTCACCATCAGGTAACTGGCCCTTGATTAAGCATGCTTTCATCCCAGTCGCCAGTGCTGGATAGAGGGAGCAGCTAATAAACACTTTCATCAACTCAACTCTTGTACAAATTAGACACAGTAGTTAGCTATTGGTCATATCTTAGGAACCCCGCACAAATCATGTATCAGATATCTTAGTTTTTGAGTAAGCCTGACATAAATTACGTAAATCTAATAGCAATAAGAATCTAAACTATGCACTATTCAGTAATTCTCAAATTAAAAGGATAAAAGATTCAAAGCTAAGGAATTTAACACCAGTAGAGCTCCAGAAGTTCAACACGAAGTATAGTATGTCTTCTTATGATTTACATAGACAGCTGTCTAATGATTCAGAGTCAAATATCATGAAACTCTAAATTAACAATAAATCAACTGTGACTTTCTAGCAATTACAAGTTGAGATGGAACCTGGAAATTAAAATGAGCATTACCAGATGTAAGTGAAATTTGAATGGTCACCTATCAAGCTAACCCTTTGCCTGCGTACTACGAAACTTATCAGATAGGAGCTTCGATAGTTAATGGGCGTTCCGTATTAAATGATTAGAATTTAATAGTTTCCTTAACAGATACTGGTTATCGAGCTACACTCATCAGCAGCAGTCTATGATTCAGTTCAACTCCCACAAAAACTAGAAACATCTTCGAGGTCTAAAATAACACGCTTCGATTATTTCCAAGTAGAAGTTCAGTACAAGGTCTTCTTTCAATTCAACCAATGAGGCTGCAAATTCAGCTGCAAATCAACGCATGTTGATGAATGTAAGAATCTTTCTTGCAGTTGTGAAAGCTGGAACTAGAAATACAGAGCAATCAAGGTGATCCAGCATGTGCCCCAGAGAAAAGTAAACAGAATTAAGAGAAGAAAACAAAGAAACATAACAGAGATCGGATTCCAGACCTGTTGGCGAGAAATGTAATCGGCCTTGATGGAGGAAATCGACTGGAGCATTTCAGGCAGCGGTAAGAGCTTCGCCACCTCTCTGACCGCTGCTTCCTTCGCTTCGACGCCGAGGTCCTCCCCCATTTTCCTATGCCACTCTCTGCTCTGATCTAGGAGAGTCAATTCGTGTAAAGACTAACCCACTGCTTTCTCTTCTATCTCGGTCGGAGTTCATGTACAGAAGACCTTCGACAGAAATTGAGAATTTTCTGCCAGAGGGGGAAATGTTGATAAAATTCAGCAGAAAATGGATTTAGGAAAATTGGGAACGGAACGGGACTTCGAAAGAAGAGCTTATTTTTGCGTTATCGTCTTTGTTTTTGGAGAAAAGTCTAAACAACGGAGAAAAATAAAACAGAAGTAAATTCATTCAGCTGGCACTTTGGCAAATCGATAGTAGTAGCTGTTTCCAGTTTCCAGGTGGATCAAGTTTTTTACTACCCATGGTGACAGTTTAATAACATTGATAATACTATCTATATTGAGGTAAGAAACTAGTTTTTTCATAAAAAAAAATATAGATATTATAAACATATAAACTACTAGTATAATTTTCAATAAGATCAATAAATATTACTACAATGTAGAGTAACACAATAATATTATTATACATAAATAAAAGAATTTTCTATCATTTATATCCAGATTACGCACTAAAGTATCTCTATAAAAGTTAACAAAATTATCTATGTTTTTTGAGATTTATGCTGAATAAACTTTGGATAACTTAAACAAATTTAAAAGTAACTATACTATTTATATGACAAGTTTATCAACATGACGTGTAATATATTATAGTTATATTCTTTTTATTTTAAGAGGACCCTCCTATTATATATAGTTAGAAAAGTTAGTTAAATTTAAGGTTACCATCTGATATCATGAAAGATTTATCTCAAACATTAGGTTGGATTTCAATTCCAAATCTTGTGATCTTATTGTTCGAGCTCGTCATCATTGAGTTAGTAGAAGAATGACTTCTCAAATTCCATTTTGTTTTGTGTGTTACAATGTTCGTTATTTTCATAACACTGGTGGAACGGAAGCCTTTAATTACGGTCCAAAACCGTGTATAATTACGGTTCTGGACCGTAATCTACGCGGGTGTCATTAAAGATGGCAACATCTTTAATTACGGTTATTACGGTTTAAAACCGTAATTAAAGGTCATTTTCCGTCCCGCGTGTCCATTGACTTTAGATTACGGTTTTACCAATAACCGTAATGTAAAGTGTAGACTTTAGATTACGGTTTTAACAATAACAGTAATGTAAAGTCGTTTGGCGCGCGCCCAAAGGACTTTAGATTACGGTTATTGTTAAAACCGTAATCTAAAGTGTATTTTTTTTATTTTTTTTACAAAGCTACACACAATTGCAACAGAACCAGAATTATAACAGATAAGCAACAGAGGGCATCAGACCAACAGATGTGTAGAAACTGCACAATTGAAACACCTGAATCAAATAGCAACAACACAAATTCATTCTCTGCGCACAATTGCAACAGAGATAACATCTAATATACACCAGATCGAAAATCTGTTACAGCTGAATCTGTTACAGCAACAAAAAATTATTCAATACAGCAGAATATGTTACAGCAGCTAGCAATTCATTACAAAAAATATTCAATACAGCAGAATCTGTTACAGCAGCAGCAGCTAGCAGAATCAGAGGGCTACAAATTAGCAGTGTAACCATTACATGGTAGATACAGCTAGGATGACTCCCAGCAAGAAATAGCATAAAACAGAAGCATAAAACAGTACAAAACGGTGTAGAAACTGTGAAAAACAAAATCTATCATAGCAGCATCAGAGCTAGCTGAGTCTGTTACAGGCAGGCTCTACTTCCACGAGTTGGTTAGCTAGCTAGTCTACCACTCCATTCTCATAAATATGGCTGACATGATACAAGTCGTTTGGGCTGTAAGTCGAGAATTTGGCAAAATGCTCTTTAATCTGGAACAAGAAAAGGAATGGAACACATAATGAGATTAAGATAAAGACACAAAAAATCTGCCGAAAGAATTAAATACAAGACAGCGTTCGTATTACCTTGTCTTTATCATTCTTAAAATCCTGGAAAGTACCCACAGAACTCGTACATATACCGCATCACGTAGTACCCGCAACTCCTAGAATCCTTTTGGGTAGGGCACTAAATCACCAAAATTCACAAATGTAAAACAATTGTACAAAGATAATAGCAGCACGAATGAAATACATGAATTACCAAACCTTGATGTAATCGACGGTCAAATTAGCAAACTCTCCTTGAGGGGTTTTACTGTAACAACTGTTACATATATTAACAAAAGCGTTTAGCAAAATGAACAAGTACATTAATTTTGGTTCAAAAAACTTACAAACAATTAAATAGTAATAAAAACTTGCTCTTTGATTAAGTCTTCGGTGTTGAATTCTGTCCACTGACCTAGTGGATCGAGAACGAGCAGAGTAGCGGTGGTAGCGCAGATATAAACAAAGCCCAGTGGTGGCTACAATGTCAAATACAAAATGAAATGAGAAATGAAGGTAAAAAAGTTAGCTAATTAGTATGTAATTTTATATCAGAACTCACGTTTGGTGATACGACATTAGAATGAATAATTTATTCTGTCGATCAGCAACATCGAAGCAATGAGTCATGTATTCACAAAACCCCCCGGATGCCTATTGACTGAGTCGTACGATAAACGCTCCGGGCACACCGCAGTAATGGAGGTGATGCTCTTCTCAGCACATCTCTCAAGCAGACCTCTATTATATCACATGTACTATAAAAAGTTAGCCAATGCAACTTCATAGATACTTATTCTATATGTTTTTACAGTATGAGGAAAGAACACTTACTTTAGATAAGCTTGAATATTGTTAATGTTCAGGTAATCTCCACACATCATCTCTCTGATGTCCCCAAAGTTGATCGCCGTGGTCATATCTTCTTTGTAGTGAAACATTGACTTTGGAAGCGTCATCATCAAGTTGATAGTTTGATGTGACTTCAAAATGATCTTGTCGTAGAGATTCATCTGACGAGACCCCAAAACATTAACAAGTTTTTGTGGCAGTGAGAACTTACTTTTAGGCGCCTTAGAAGTCTTGGTGCGACCCCGGACGGGCGCTGGATTCTTACTTTTCGCACCCCCGACTCACTGGATTCTTACCCTTCACACACAAACAGTAAAGCATAAATGTAAAGATAATTACTAATTGTTTATTATAGTAACATTAAACATTTATCTAGAACATACCCTTGTACTTCTGACAGGATTCGTTGGCGCGCTGATGATCTCTTCTTCTTTGGGCCGGGATACGCGGCGAGGAAGCTCAGGGATCTCAGGATTCTCTGGCGCGCTGATCTCTTCTTCTCTGGGCCGGGATACGCGGCGAGGAAGCTCGAGGATCTATAATAGATTATGTTAGACACTTAATGCTAAATAATGCATTTTATTAGATACTAAATGGTTGTCTAACAGTTTTACCTCATCGGTGACAACAATATAACATGCTGGCCAGGGCAATATGTCTCTCTTCACTTCAATCAACGTGCATTTGTTGTCAAACGACATTGGAAGGTATGCATGTTCAAATCCATCAATTATCAGGTCCAAGGTCACACGCGCGTAGAATGGGGTAGACGTACGAAATTGATGAGCGTGAGTGGACCTGATGGCAACACCGTCCCGTAGGCCACATCTACACTGTGCCCTTCTAATGGTATTTGGAGACGATATTTTTTTTACTTCTTTAATAAACAGAGATAATACGTGAAATAAATAAGTGAGTCCAATCTAATACTATTCAAATGACTTTATTTAAGGAGAAAATAGTTAAACAAAGCTAACCTGGATGTTGGCAAACGGGTACGGGTCAGCGGCCGGAGCACAACTAG
The DNA here is from genome assembly GCA_023374045.1 of Limonium bicolor. Lineage (NCBI taxonomy): Eukaryota > Viridiplantae > Streptophyta > Magnoliopsida > Caryophyllales > Plumbaginaceae > Limonium > Limonium bicolor. Next base: position 282,728,993 of record CM041776.1, read on the forward strand.
ACGAGGAAGACGGTCGAGGAGGATCATGCTGCTACTGAGTAGTCGCATGTGCGATCGAATTCAACGCTTCCTGCAGCCTCTTCTCGATCGCCCGTCGCTCAGCAACCTGTTTCTCCTCATTAGCTTGGCGCCCAGCAGCGAACTTACGCTCTACCCATCGCCTCGACTTCAGCAACACTCATCTGACCCTTCCTAGCAGATGGCGGGAATACGTGCTTCTGACGTACTTCTCCCCCAAATCCTCTAACACGCCCCGAGTGATCCTTCTCCCCAAGTATGTGATTGAGAGCGTCGTCTTGAGAAGGAGGAGCGTGTATGTCTATTTCTCCTTTCTGTGCCGCTTCATACTGCCCAATTGTCAAAGAAGTTAACACTAAATTTAAGATCAACAAACACTTGAGTATATAAGTAAGTTATTTAACAGCTACTTTCAAATACTTACAATTTGGTTAGCCAGTTGTTCCGTCGCAGCATGAGGAAATATCCTCTGACCTTCGCTGGTCGTTTTCTGGTGTCCCAGTATGAACATCTACACCCTTCTCGCCTCAGAGACATCCTCGATCGGGCATTCACTTCCATCCTCGTTCCTCTGTGTCAGCAAACCAGCTTTCTTTCCACATGTCGAGGCTGCCCACATATCCCCTTCGTCCCATGGTGTGGGGGTAGAGATTAGCTTCACGGTTTTGCTGTGCTTGTTCTTGTCTTTGCTGTTAAGAAAGTACAACAGAAAATTAATTAGAAAATCAGGGATAAAGCATTATGAGCATTAATTCAGAAAAGAGTACACACAAACATACCCTGAACTCGGGGGTGGAGTACCGCTCAACGAAATCCTTTCACTCCTCTTCAGTGATCATGCCGTTGTACACAACATACGGCGGAGCCTCGCGTGGGGGCACCCTGTTGATCTAGTGCTCAACCAAGTAGTGGCGGAATGATTTAGCTTTGTCGGACACCAAAGAAAGAACGGTCTTCTTCACTTCTTCTGGGATCTTGTATCGTTCTTGCACCTTCTTCCAGATGGTCTCCGACCGAATATCACACCAGATTTGGACAAAATTTCCTACGGAATTAATCCGTATGTAAAAAGTATTAGTGACAGAATTTAGACAAAATTACACACCAAATTATTTCCGTAGGTAAAACTCTTTCAATATTTTACCGGCAACGCCAAAAACTTATGGAGGGAAATTAATTCACTAAATTTTATACTTTTAGAGATGGAATTTCCGTAGGTAAAAATCTATCAATATAAGACCTGAACACTAGTTATTACCAACCAAATATTTCGTAGGTAATAACCTCTACCTACAAAATTTATTCTAAATATCAGTAGGAAATAGTCATATATACTCTAAAATACAAATCCAACTCACCTATTCATTTACCCCAAATCTTCTTAATTTTTTTCTCTACCGGTAATATACTCTAAACTGGCTGCGCTCAATTGTTCTTCTACGTACTCCTCTTCTTCGACTTGTACTCTCTTCTTCGACCTATGTCGCTACTGGTGAAGAATATTTCTTCTATCTTCTCTCTGACCTGTCGCTACTGGTGAAGCAACGTCGCTGCCGGTAGTTACTTGCGACAAGGAACATTGTATGTCCCTTCTGCTCCTTCCTTCTCTTCTTTGGATATTGCAACCCTAACTGACGATAAGGAACTTACATTTTATGGCCTTTATTCTCGTCTTTGCTTGCTTTTGCCAGGATAAATCTGGAGCTGCAGTTCATAAGGTAACCGGTACTGTAATTGCTGTAAATCTATTTCTGATTTTTGTACTGCAACCCTAACTAGCGATTCTGGCTTTTGTACTGCGACCCTAACTGGCGATTCTTCATTTTGATTTCAGTTTCCTTGGGGTTTCTGTTATCTCTTGAATATACCCTGCCACAAACAGAACAAGTAAAAATTATCTAAAACGAACTTCAGGATGCGTACAGACAAGACTTGTTTGTTAGTATTCTTCTTTGTTCAATTATAGTTACCTCAAGCCGCATTTAGGCATGAAAGGATATTTTTGCAATTGAACACAATCATGTTAAAATAAACTTTGAATTTAAAATAAGTTCGCTCTCTCTTTGATTGATATGTTTAATCCACTAATGTATATTTGGTAGCCTTATTATTAAGTGTTTATACATAGGTTCGAAATGGATTCAAATAGATTTTGGTTATGCAACCGGGTAGATGATGATGGATATGTTACTGATTTATGGTGTGTTTTACTCTGAATATTCTCTGTTACCTTTGCATTTGTTTTGCATTATTATATCTATCCCTTTGTCACGAGCTTGGTGAAATTACTTTGAATTGACAGGGTTCAGTTATGAAACGTCTTTGGTTGTGAATTATGAAACATGTTGCAGTAGATCAGATCTACACACATGATGATAACCACTTAGTTATAAATTATCAGCATCAGTAATTGGAGGATGTTTGAGATCGATTGATTTCTGTATATATGTCAGTGTAGTTGTTAATTAGTAAGGAGTACATAATGTTGTACCAGCTGTTCAGGAAGTAAGAAATATATATAATTCCTATATGTTAAGCTATTGCATTGTTTATGGCTCCACTCGCGGGAGTGTATATATATATACACCACACTCGGCAGCTTAATTATATATAAACAGATTGGACTTTGAAGCAAAATGAACAAAGAAATATGTAGAAATTTGTATTCTTTTTTATCCTCGATACATATAATATATACTTATCAATAAACTTTAACATATATATGAATGATGGGCTGATCATCACCAGTACAAGAGATTCCTGACCACAGGATCGATCTAATTTCAATTTCAAATAAAAATGATAACAACACTCATGGGCTGACCAACAGTTGATGTAGATTTGCTGTCTGTAGTATAGCTTAGGTTGTGAACTAATTTGTTCCTGATTTTGTGGGTGGTTGGATAATTAATATAATTTGTTTCCATTATTAATTACTTGTTGTTTGTTTGTTGTGCATGATATCTTAAAAATGTATATTTTTATGTAGAGACAACAACATGTGCAGCATTCCCTCTAACAATCTATCGTCTTCTTCTTTTTCCTTCTTTGAGTTAGATCATCATCATCAATACCACCAGGTAACCAATTTAAAAAACCTACAACTGTACTATTACTACTACTGCCACTATACTATAACATAGCTCACTTTTCTTCTTTCCATTTCCCTTATTATCATCATCATCTGATCATCATCATCTCTTTTAATTAATTACTCTGTTATATTAATTCATTTTGTGGCATGCATTCAGGGAAACTACTCGTTAACTTTTGAGAATAATAGCCAACATCACAACCACCAGTTTGGAGAAGAAATTGGCGGCAGCAGCAACAGCCTTCTATACCTAATTCTGCCGAACCAAGCAGTAGTAAGTACTAATAAGTAGTAGTCGCCTTGTTCTTCTTTCCATATCATTTATATATGCATCGCAAGAAGTCTTCAATACTCAACAGCCTGTTCCATTTGATTGTTCATTCTCATTAATTGCCCCTTCATTCTAGAACCGATAATACAATCAACCTTCAGGCTCTGCAGTTGATTATGTTGGTTTCTTATGTTTGCACTTCTAGTTTGCTAGCTTGGTGTTTACAAGTGATAGTTTGAAATCAGTAGCAATACAATCGACCTTCAATCTACCATAAATCCCACTATCTATAATTGTTAAAAACAGTTAGAGACATATGCTACTAATTGTGGGTGTTATATTCATTGATCGATTCATAACCAAAAAAATGTGCTCCGTAACATTAAAAATGATCAGTCTAACATAATAAATAATTTATGTCTCATTTATAAACCTCCCTTGAAAACGAGATCTTAGTATTCTAAAGCGAATCCTTTCACCTTTGAAGAGTAAGTATAAGTGTAAGCCAGCTTGTTGTGAGTGTAAGTTTAACTCAACTTTGCTTACTTTGGCTAACAAAAGAAAGTTGCTAGCTACTTAGTAAAATGATTGAAAAGATCTGTTTATAATTTGGAGTCGGTTTAAAATAAATTGTTTACTCTTTTTTGATGAAAAAAGAAGAATATCCTCTTTGTTTCCAAATGATGGTTGCGATGCAATCCCAATCAGTCACTTTTGTTTGGTCAACAAGAAATAAGTTCCTAATAACCGTGAACAACAGGATTTGATATGTAACTAAATTGAACTTTGAATTTGAAATAAGTTCGCTCTCTCTTTGATTGCTATATTTACGCTGTTACGTTGACCATTAGTTGCGTTGTTTTAACAATTGTTTGCAATCTGTTTTTGCTCTTTTGTTTGGAAAGTATTTTCACTACTTAAAATTTAAATTTTTGTGCAACTTCACAGCTTAGACAAACTGTAAGTTTAAGCTTGCTACGGTCATCTGTCTTACAACTTTAATGTCAATGCACTAACCATGTTAAGGTCTGTTCAAGCGTGTATTTCAACATTTCATTGACTATGTTTATGCTTTAGTTCTATCTCTGATTAAACCACATTATGTGGCTGGTTGAACCTGCTTCTGTGGGGCTTAACTAAGCCTTGTGTATCTGTTTTGAATTAAGCTCACACATCACCTGCTTGCTGCTACTGTCTGAGTGCTTTCTTTGTAAGTGTTATGCTGCTGTAATTTAGCATTTTTGCCTCTGATATGTTGTTGTTGCTATGGTTGATTTTGACCAGAACTTGTGCTTAGTTTTAAGACCCCTTAAAGCTCTGTTTATGATCTGAATTATGTGCATCTTATGATCTGGTTTTTGCTATTGTTTAAGTGTGCGACTGGTTACTTTAAAAAAGTGTGTGACTGGTTGAAGTTGATTCTTTTGGGGTTTTGGTACATTGCAAGTCGTTTGTTGTTGAACTTTGGGCTGATTATGAGCTATGCTTTCTTTTGTAGATTTTGAAATTAATGTTTTCATGAGTTAATATGATATTTGAAGTCAATGATTTTTTATTTTTGAAGTTGCTTCTTGTATAGTGTAATTTTATCTTCTGTTAAACTAGATGTGTTTTCTTTTGCAGATTTGGAAGTACGTAGCTGGAGGGACATGAAGCTCTCAACTGAAGAATATGCGTCTTCTATAATGCAAATCTGAAAATATTGTCATAGTGATCAGTAAACTTGAATATTGTAAACTTTTGGTAGGACATGCGTGTTGTAGTATTCGAATTCTTATGAGAAACGTCTTATAGTTTATATCTTATGGAAACATTTGCTAGTTATGAAGACTATTTTGAAAATGTTGTGACTATGGATGAACTACTTTATGTAAGTCATTATAAAATGTCACATGTGTTTCAGCTATGAATTTAATAGTTGCTCATACATTATTCAGGTTATATGTGTTTTGTTTGTGAAATTATTAGGTACAAAACATTTCGTAGGTGATAACTAATTCGTAGGTAATAACATTATCTGAGGTGAAACATTCCGTAAGTAATAATATCTGAAACACAAATTTTGGTAGGTGATAACATATCAGAGACGGAACATTCTGTAGGTGATAATCATTTTCTGAGACGGAAATGTCCGTAGGTGATAATAATTTTCTGAGACGGAATATTCCGTAGGTGATAATGATTTTCTGAGACGGAAATTTCCGTCAGTAAAAGTTAATAATATTACCGACGGAGTGTGTTTTCACAGACAGAATATTATTACCGACCCGTGTATTACAGACGGAAATTTCCTACGGAATTTTCCGTCTGTGATTGTCATTACATACGGAAATGTAACTTTTACCTACGGAATATTCCATCTGTGATACTACTGTTTTCTTGTAGTGTAATTAACTTCTTCCGGGACTTGTCGCCATGTGTGGTTGATGCAGCAATGTGATCTGGCCAGAGTCCTTAGCATACTAGCGAACTCTGACCGACTGCCCCCACAATACCTCCCATACTTGTCCCACAGAAGACTGATCTCATCCGGTTTCTACAGTTTCAACCCACCGGTCGGACCTCTACCTCTGGGTATCTGAGTAGCACTCGTAGAAGGTGCACTCATGGAGGGCCAACAGCAGCAGCGGCAGATGTAGATGGGCCAGCAGCAGTAGCGGCACTGGTAGAAGGAACCGGTACCATTTGCTGCTCATTTTTGAACTCACGGTAAAATAAATCGAACTCTTCATCAACCATGTCTGGATCAGCCATGCCTGCATGGATTGAAATAAAATTTGAATTAAATTAAGCATTTCATAATGGTCATATACAAGCAAGAGATAAAAGAGTGTTAATTTCATATAAATTTTAACAGTAATAACTTACATACATCATTATCTCTCAAGCCACATTCCCTCATTATGGTCTGATCGTATATACTCACGATGACCTGTGACCTCAGCCTCTTCCAATGAAATAGGAACAGTTGGAGGTTCATCTTCTGCATCATACTCATCCTCATCAACCACACCATCTACACCAACTATTCCTCTTCTCCCTTTAAGCACAACAGGCCATCTAGGATTACAGGGATCAGTTACATAAAATATCTGCTTAACCTTCATCCCAACAACGAATGGCTCAACCGTGGGAGTAGCTCTAGACAGATCAACCAGTTTCATACCATGCTCCTCCTCACGGTAGCCATGATGGTTGTTAACCCAGTTACAGCGGAAAACACACATTTCGTAGCTGTTGTAGTCCAATACCCAGATGTCTTGTATAACACCGAAATATGATTGTTTTACTGAGACTGGACTGTGACCCACAACACCGATGTCATATAAGTTTTGATAAGCTTCAAGCTCTACGCCACTGTTTTGATTCGTTGACTTCTGTTTCTGACGTTCTGTGAAAAAGGTGAATCCGTTGACATCGTACCCCTCATAAGAATTACATCCAGATTTGGTCCAAATGCAACTACTTTAATCAGTTCAAGCACATTCGTGGACTGATCGAACAAGACTCTGTCTTTGAACCATCTGACAAATGTCCTATTCTGCTCATTTTGTAGTCTAACGTCACTCATGTCTGGATATTGTGATCTTAAAACACAAGTGTTCATCAAAGTATGGTTCGACATCTTCAAGATGACTTAGCACAACTAAATGAGCTTTGTTAAGAGTGTCTATGTCAATTCTTTTCAGTTTCCGTCCAACTGTGCCAACACCCTTCAATCTGCCCTCGTGTCTAGAACGTGGAAGTCCAATGGTATCGACACCTTCTAGGTAATTGGTGCAGAAGTCTACAACTTCCTCTGTGATAGTGCCCTCTATAATACTACCCTCTGGGTGACGACGGTTCTTCATTTTCTTATTCAGGACACCCATGTACCTTTCGAACGGATACATGTAGTGAAGGTACAAAGGACCACACATCAGAATCTCTCTTACAAGATGCACGAGGAGATGTATCATTATGTCGAAGAACGATGGAGGAAAATACATCTCCAGCTGGCACATTGTCACAATAAGATCCTTTTGTAATTTAGACAGAGTGTCCACATCAAGAACCTTAGACGAAATGGATTTGAGGAAGACACTGACGTTTGTGATTATGTGTCTGACAGCATCCGGCAAGATCCCACGTAATGCAATTGGCAAAAATTCTCGAAGTAGGACATGATAATCGTGAGATTTCATTCCTACTAATTTGAAATTTGTCATGGACACTAGGTTTCTTATGTTTGAGGAGTAACCTGATGGCACCTTGATGTTGTAAAGGGTAATGCATAGACTATGTTTCTCTTCTTTAGACAGGGTGTGACAGGTAGGGGGCAAGAATGTGCGTTTTCCACGTTCTTGCGAGCCAAGCTCTGTGCGTATGCCCAACTCAATTAAATCTTTTCTTCCTTTCAAATGATCCTTTGTCTTTCCTTTTATGTTCAAAAGGGTGCTAGTTATACTTTCACCCACGTTCTTCTCGACATGCATCCCATCGATACAATGTCTAACCTCCAGATGCTACCAGTACTGGAGTTCCCAAAATATTGATTTCTTTTTCCAAACACTTTTTTCACCACTTTTGGTTGGCGGCCAGAAGTTGTTGACAATATTATCCAACTTTTTATAAATCTCTGTACCTGTCAAAGGCTGGCGCGCCACGCTGTGATCAGTTTTCCCATCGAACTCTTTCGTCATCTTTCAATACTTATGTCCTTTTGGAAGCATTTTTCGGTGGCCCATATACACGTTTTTGCCACTATGTTTCAAGCGAATGCTACAAGTGTTTTCACCACAAATCGGACATGCCAACGCCCCCTTGATTGAATAGCCTGAAAGATTACCATAGGCGGGGAAATCATTGATTGTGCAGTACAACATAGCACGCAAATTGAAGTCCTCTTTGCTGAATGAGTCGTAAACCGTAGCCCCTTCATTCCACAAGAGTTGTAGATCCTCTATCAAAGGTTGTAGGAATACATCAATTTTGTTGCCCGGTTGCTTTGGACCCGATATTAACAAAGACAACAAGATGTGTCTTGGTTTCATGCATAACCACGGCGGTAGATTGTAAATAACCAAAAGCACAGGCCAGGTACTGTGTATGCTACTCAAAGTACCGTAAGGGTTCATCCCATCCGTGCACAAGCCTAGCCTTAGGTTTCTCGGTTCGTTACCAAACTCAGGAAATTTTATGTCTATGTTTCTCCACTGTGGTGCATCAGCGGGATGTCTCAATCAGCCATCCTTTTTCCGGTGAACTGAATGCCACCGAAGATTCTCTGCGTCTTTCTCAATGGAGAACAAACGTCTGAACCTTGGAATGATGGGCAGGTACCACAGTACCTTAGCTGGTGAACCTTTCTTACTACCGCTGATGTGAGTTTGTTGTTTCTTATACCGTGACGCTCCACATGCTGAACAGCTTTCAGCAAATTCATCCTATTTTCAAAACAGCATGCAACCATTTGGACAAGCATGAATTTCTGGTACTCCATACCCATTGGGCACATCAGTTTTTTGGCTGAGTACGTAGTCGTTGGTAAAATGTTGTCCACCGGAAGAACGTATTTCAATAGTTCCAGGAGGTCAGTGAAACTTACGTCGCTCCAGCCATGTTTCGCTTTCAAGTTGAATAGCTTGAGGACGACACTCAACTTGCTTAACTTTGTAGGGTCACACTCGGGGTACAACAATGTTTTGGATGAATCCAACAATTTTCATACTTGTCTGGCGTGTTAGAGTAATGTCGTTCCACATCTTCGAGCATAGTCTCAATGTCATCATCCCAGAAATCTGGCTCAACGTTCGCTGTAACGTCTTCTGGATCACCCGCAACTGTATCATCTCCAAGTTCTGTTCTGTGTTTGCCTGACCATTATCCCCTTCGTCAGGCTTAATAACATCGAACGCACTCTGACCATGCCATCGGATTATGTCTTGGAAATCTTTTGTAAAACCGCGGCGGATCAGATGTTCCTTAATTGTTTCAACGCCGCGATATCTCAGATTGTTTTGGCAGTCGATACACGGACAAAATATGTATCCCTTGTCTGTAGGTTTCAGATTGTTCGCCAACATCGTGCATAACTTATCAACTCCTTCTAAAAACTTGTCATCCAAATTTCCGTTAAATCCACGAACGTTCCATCTCCTTCTAGCTATTTATATGAAGGCAGCCATTTCATACCGTCACCCGTGGCAGAGTCTTTACACTTTTGTATCTTATCAACCTAAATCCATCCATGAGTATTAAATCCCACCGGTGAACGTGTTTTTAATATGTAATTTATTGAAAATTTCGGCAGCATCTCCCTACAGTTCTTCAAATGCACGATATTATGATGTTAATCAATAATATATGCATTCGAAGAACAATAAAGAGATACTGCTGAAATAATCAATAAAGTACATATTAAAAACACATTCACACCCTAGGTGTGAGATTTAACAATCATGGACAGTCCCGACAGGAACTGCCGAAGATATACCTCTATTAGGTATATCTTGGGCGGATAACTATGTTTGGTAGTTTGTCAAATACTGTATGTATATATGTAAATCTTACCTCTGGTAGACGATTAGCCGATGCAAAGACGGTTGAGGTCGGAAGTCAAAATAAAGTCGTAGTCCTGATGCATAAAGGAAAAACGACAACATTAGAATTCATCAAAAAATCAAGGTTAAAATGCTAGCTAAACCGCGGAAAAAATCGACAGCAGCTCTCCCTATATTTCTGACGTTTCCCAATCAGTTTTATCAACGTCAAATTCGCACGCACCATCAAAATTACTTATACACTAATTTATATTTATCTAGAAGAAAGGTAAGCTGTATTAACCGTAAAGAAATATTTACAAGTACAAGAAATCAACTGCAATAAGAATCAGCAAACAAGAATCACAACTTCGAATCTGCTAAGAGATATATCTACCAGACCAAAGGCTCTCAACTAGTTTTATATTTGAAAACTACACTACTATGTATTAATTGTAATACTAAATGCTAAGAATAAGTAAATACAGCAGTTTACAGTTTGGTTTGCAAAATACCGTTACTGCACCGAAGTGGGCAAGTAGTGCAGAAATCAGCCCACGAACTAGGTTGCAATTAACTGTGAATCTGGGCACAAATATATGAACAAGGTTAGAACATTTGCCATTACACTCTCAGGATTCGACAGAAACGAGGTTAGAACTAGCAATCGACATGTATATGAACAAAGTTAGAAAAAACAACAATTGATCGACTGCGCGCATACCCAGTACACGATAGAGACGTCGACGGTGACGACCAGTGTACGTAGATGGGTGGTAACCGGCGGCGATGGGAGTGACAAAGGTGGTGGGAGCGACGACGATGATGGCCGTTACTAAGGTGACAGGTGAGAGGAGGCGATTTCAGTGAGGAAGATAGCGCGAAAGAGAAGAAGAGTTACTGTAAGTACAATGTGCAAAGTAAACGGGCAAATGTTGTAGTTAAAAGGACTTTAGATTACGGTTTATATGAAAATCGTAATCTAAAGTCACACTTTAAATGACGGTTCCTAAAGAACCGTAATCTAAAGTGTAACGAAATTAAAAAAGTAGCACAAAAATTATTTGGCCTATGCTGGGTTTCAAACTCAAGATCGATGGTGTTGACTCATGTACCCACGGCCATTAACCCATGAGTCTTATTCGATCAAACATATGTAACACATTAATATAAAGTTATTTTTAATCTAAAATACATTGGTAAAACGACGTCGTTAACTGTAATTTAGATTACGCGCGGCGTCGAAAAAATCAAATAATACGGGAAATATTTGGCGTCAGGTCAAAACGACGTCGTTGACCATCAGTCGGAGGTAGGCGCGCCTTTTTTAGGACGGACTTTAGCCGACGGTTATTAGTAAACCGTCATCTAAAGTCCATCCTAAAAAAGGCGCGCCTACCTCCGATCGATTATTGCTTACGGTTAATTCAATAAACGTCGTTAATTAATTCCGGTCTTCCTATTAATCACGTTTCTGTTAATGCCGTGATTAAACCACCGTCATTAAAGGCTTCCGTTCCACAGTGTAACCACAAACATCTATTATCATAAGTTCATTTTACATACATAAACCCTTCTACTCAACCATCACAAGCTTCATAGAAACAACCGGCTCTCCAAGGAGGATGTATGAGACACCAACAAAAGTAAGAGCACCATGCTCACAGATGTACAAAACCAAAACAAACCAAACCAGCGACACCCGGAGACAACATCCCATCAATTCAAGACTAAATGCTAGATTAACCAATGCACTTAGAACAACATGACTTGCAATAGTTACACACATCATTATTAAACATAATTAAGCTAAAGAAAAAGTTACAACAACAATCAAGATAGCCAGGGGCGGAGCCAGCTTATGAAAATTGGAAGAGCTATATAAATATTAGAGGGGCCACATTGTAAAACATATTATATCATAGGTATTTTTCTATTGATTTTTTTTTAATTGGAGGGGTTAAACCCACCCAATGAGCATATAGCTCCGCCACTGAAGATAGCATAACCAGTACTAAACATGACAACTTCTCAAACCTTCCTTTACCATTCGCCATCGACTTCACGTAGAAAACAACCATGACGTTCACTTGTGAGGCAAAAGAAAACGATCTGCCTTAAGAGGGAAATGGAGGATACAAGCACTGCATAATAGAAAGTGGAGAAAGGAATGCTTTGCTCTAAAACACTAGAGGGTAGCCACATGCAATGGAGCCTTTTCAAAAATATTGTGAAACCGAAGGCTAACTTGGTCATCTACATGTGGTGTGCATGCATGTGATTTGAAGATTGCTACACTCAATTTTCATACTTTCCCACCAAAATTTACCGCTACATGTAGCTGGTCATGTAAGTCCAAAAATATGCAACCCAACTTTGACTCTCGCGGCCAAAGCAACTCCCACTGACGCCACCAGCTCCATCCGTTCCGATGCTGATTTTTGAGATGCGTTTACAACAAATGATGCAGAGAAGGCCTGTGACTCAAATCCAGCAAAATTTGCTTCCTCCTCCTTTGAACTCCAAGATTCACCATCCATCCTTCCCCGGTAGATGCACATACAGATCAGTGAATTGGTGAGCATCTTCACCTTACCACTGCTATCTTCCTCTTCTTCCACCGACAAGGCCTCCACAAAAAAAACAAATATCACACTGTCAAGTCAATTAACTGCAACAACTATCAGTAGACACAACAAAAATGACTGCTTGAAAACTCGAAAATGAGAAAACCAAAGAAATAATCACATAAGGAAGAAGAAACGAAAGATAATTTCAAAACTGAAAAGACTATAAAACAAAGAAGAGGGAGGAGAGAGCTCTGAGGGGCTACATTTTCACCCGATACCTTGCATTTGATGACTCGTTTATTGGGTCATTTATTGAATAATTTCTCAAATAATTTTTATTTTTCTCCTTTTTATTACTCTACCAACTAATATCCGACAACTTTAACAACTATCATCAACCAAACTTATCATCAATTTTGACAAACAAAGAGTAACAATTTGTAACAAAAACGTACTGACAGTAGTATCATTCTAATTAGATAAATAGGCAGATTTTAGTAATTTATCCGTGATTTTGCCGACAACTAAGTTAAATGTGGAAAAGAACAAATGAACGTGACTGATCATCACCGAATTCATAGAAATCAATCCAAAAGCCATCCACTGACATGATTACCTACCAATTGGTGACATGAAAAGTAATGAGGGCAAGCCCAATATCAGGGATGGATCAAATAGTGCCCTGTGGACTTTCCAAACATATCCGTAGAAAACAACAGTAATCATTTATAGTTTGTAATTTAACGACCTATACACAAGTCAACCACCATTTCATTCTAACTTTCAATCTCCACAGGCTCATATCCTCTGTCAACCGAGGCCTTCACAGCATCGACCACAACCTGAGTCTTCCTACTCATTATAGGCCATTTCTTCTCAGGTTCCAAACCATTCTTCTTTATTCCCGCGACTAGCCTCGAAAATTCCTCCACCATACACGCCTCTTGTGGATAATGAAGCTCCACAACTTTCTCACTTGGCATCTCAGACCAGCCCGTGTGCAGATCTGTGAACATCACACCCGATGCAGCTGAAAAAGAAGCTATGTTTTCCTTTCGGGAATGATGAAATCAGTCACTTCCAAAGTGCCCCTAGTTCCTACAGCCGTAATCGTCATGGTCATGTGAGACAAGAAGGAGCAGTGGAAGGTAGCTTCTTTACCATCTTCCCAGAGCAAAGAGGCCCCACAGGATAAGAGCACTCCCGCATCATTTTTTACAGCCCCACGAAGAGCTGTTGCAAGCTTTGGAAGCTCATAGTCAGCAGCCCACAGAAGTGCTCCTATGCAATACCAGCCTGCATCACCCAGAGCTCCAAGTGCATCTAGGTCAGGCTTCACACGGATGTCGTTCGTCAGGAACTGATCATTGCCAGCAAAGCTGAAGATGGAATGTACCTGTAAACAGAATGAGAAGAAGAGATTGTAACTAGGATGATTCTATCAAGTTCACAGTACGCATAACTACCTTTCATAGAAAAGTCAGAGGTATGTCGATGGTTTTGACTCGGCAAATTCATTCTCCCAAGGTTGAATATACTCAGCATTTCATCAGACAGTCTAAACACTATTAAAAAACAACAGAGATATTCACGTACCATTAAGAGGGATTCAACAATGGTAAATTCAGATATGAGAAACTAAGTGGCAAGTCAAATCATACCAAAATTGCAGACAGCACGGATACGCCACAATTCCACTGGCACTTTCCTCCAGAATAGCATTTCAATCAACAACAATTTTAAGCATATCTTGACTTGCTATTCCAAGAGTTGACAAATCACCGCATTAAAAGTTCCTCTAAAAGCAAAAAACGAATCAATAAAAACATACAAAAGAACTCCGTGTTCACGTCTAAGCCAACGGAGGCCGAAATTTTGACAAACAAGAAGCAATCCTCAACTAACGTCTTCACTCACCGTCTTCAGCTTGCCAAAAAGTAGAACATCGGACATGAATTCCTTCATCCCTCTGTTCTTTGATGATGCATCCACATGGTACCGTCCATGAACTGGACCCTAGCGAGATCGCATGCCTCCACAATTCGGTCGAATTCCGATACGCTCAGCGCAACGGGCTTCTCGAGAAGCACGTTTTTCCTTTCGCCGCCGCTACGGCCCATTGGACATGGAGGCTCGTAGGAAGAGGAACGTACACAGCATCGACGTCCGGATCATCGAGCAGCTCCTCGTACGAGCCATAGATTTTTGCCGAAGGAGGAAAGCCGTTGGAATGAGCGAACTGCCTTGCCTTGTCAATCGAACGACTGCCGATGGCATAGAGCTCCGAGCTGGGCGCGAGGTTGATCGCGCGAGAGAGTTTGCGAGCTATAGAGGCGCAACCGAGTATCCCGAAGCGGATGGGGTCGGGATGGGTGGCCATTGGTACCCTGGAGTAGAGAGTGTAAGATTCAGGATACAAGAGGTGAAGAACAACCTAACAATTACCCCAGATTGTGGATAATGCCGCTTGGGAGTGCAGACAACCTTCCCGATTAACCTAGTAATTGGCGGCAGTGGGGTAACCATATGGAGTGTGAGAGTGCTCGTGTGTTTATATTTGCTCTGAAAAAAAAAAAAAAAATCCGACGAATACCCCGTTGGTTCAGTGCTGATTGGGACTGAACTTGGAAGGGAGAACCACGGTTCGATCCCCCACAACGGCTATTGGGAGGGGACTGGAACCTATCCACCCAGAGCTGATCCCCGAGAGCCTGATGTAGTCCAATAGGGTGAACCGGGTGGTAGACAAAAAAAAAACCGAAACCACGCACAGGCATAAAATGGTGGTCATGTGTATCCTCTACTAGATCAAAACAACTACAATGTAAAATAGACATACTGAACATAGGCTAAAACTGAACCCTTGCTGTTTTTAGGTTGCCCGCATTGAATCTTGCCATATGTTTAACCGACCGGGCAGTATGATACCATTACATTTATGTTATAAATATTTGATTTTCTAGCATTGAGCATAAGAATTAAGAAAAAAATAGACTATTTTATCCATACTTTTTGCATTAAAAATTGAAATATTTAAAAGGTAAAGTAGTAAGACAAAAGATAAGAGGTAGAATTGGAAAGTAGACATATATATACAAAATAATTAACATATATAAAATTACACATTCCATTTTCATATATAGACTATAGTACTCAAGGTGAAAACTTTCTCATCTGCTATACTATCTAAAAGTCTAAAAATAAATAAACCAATTAAGTAATATCTAATCAGTAATCTCTCATTCTCATTAGCCACAGGCACGTGGAAACTCTCGGCATCAACCACCAGCAATCACAAGTAGCGACACTGTACCAAGACACTCTCAAGTCTTTAATCTCTCTTCTTCTCTTATGCTCAATTTCTTCCCTCATTTAATCTCTCTCGTCTTCACATGTTGCAGGTTCGTCAAACAATTGGTTGTTGTAGGTAGTAGTCGTAGGTTCTTCAAATCTTCCACGGCATCAACCACTAACATTCATTGCAGTTGTTCCCATTTTTTGTACTCGTTATAGGAATTATAAGTAGCAAAATAAACTGCACATAGAAACACTTGTATCTTGTTACAGTTGATAATTACAGTTGCTAACTGTTTCATTCATTTCTGTTACATCTGTAACAAACAAATACATTGTATAAATAGTGTTGCTCATACTAAGAAATACAAATACGAACAGTTCATCAGTCTTTCTTATCTCCCTCTGTCTTTGTATTTAATTTCTTGCTCATTCTAGCGTGGCTGTAGCACGGTCCAAGGCAGCTTGCAAATGAGTGTTGGAGTTGTTGTTCCTTGAGAACATTAGCTCTCGTTACTACTTCTACAAAGGTATCAGAGCCAGAGCCCGCGAGCCCCACACCACCAACGTGGGCGTTGGCGCTCAAAGGGGATGATGTGTTACAGGATCCCACATCAACCGTATGGGAGGTTGGTGTGTGGTCCATATACGACTATGGGCTCTCCATTCCTTGAGCTAGCTTTTGGAATGACTCTCTCACGGTCTTGTATGCTCTAGGTTGTTGTTTAAAGAAGAACATTAGCTCGGGGTCTGTAATGGATGAGTTGTTGTTTAATGAACATTAGCTCGTTATGTAACAGGGTATCAGAGCAAGAACGTGATTTCGTGATAAAGAACGAGCTTTAAGAGGTCGTACCGCTCCTGAGGTATATTTTGATTACATGAGAATTTTTGTGCGGACTTTGATAAATTTTTTTAGACAGGAACAATCTCAGAGATGGAGATCGGGTTAGGTCCTTGTGAATAACTACGATAGCCATCATATCCTGCCAAATTTGACTAGAGATGTCCAGACATTGGTGAATTCAAGTGCTACGATAAGTATTTCTATAACAGCTTGGGAAAAGCAGCAAAAATTAGGGGGCATGTATACAATGCTGGCTCTTATAACTCATGGCCGCAGAACACAAATTTTTTCTGTGATGATGGTGATTCTGATAGCTACTGTGGCAGATTCTTCTTGAACTGGTATTCTCCAGTCTTAACCGATCATGGTGACCGAGTTCTTGGTTTGGCTAAGCTAGCCTTTGAAGGCACACATATTGCTACGAAGTTATCTGATATTCACTGGTGGTATAAGACTTCTAGTCATGTCGCTGAGTTGACTGCTGGGTTTTATAACCCATGTAACAGAGATGGATATGATAAATGTTAAACAGGCATGAAGTTGCTCTTAATTTCACGTGTGTTGAGCTACGAACAGCAGATCCACATGAGGATATTCCGGGGGCACTTGCAGATCTTGAAGAACTGGATACCTTGGTTCGATTCTGCATTGTATGATGGATGTTCAACCTGGAGGAGAAGTGCAGCTTTATGGGAGTTTTACTAGGATTTGCTTCATCGTTTTCCTAAATTAAAACCTTGAGAAAAAGGTTTTTAGGAAGGGGGAGATCTGTTATAGGAATTATAAGTAGCAAAATAAACTGCACATAGAAACACATGTATCTTGTTACAGCTGATAATTACAGTTGCTAACTGTTTCATTCATTTCAGTTACATCTGTAATAAATAAATACATTGTATAAATAGTGTAGCTCATACTAAGAAATACACATACGAACAGTTTATCAGTCTCTCTTATCTCCCTCTATCTCTGTATTTTTTGTCTTGCTCATTTTTGCATGGATGTAGCACTGTCAAAGGCAGCTTGCAAATGAGTGTTGGAGTTGATGTTCCTTAAGAACATTAGCTCTCATTACTGCTTCTATCTCATTCTTCATGTCTGGTGTATTGTTACATTAATTTGTAACAAAGGTATCAGAGCCAGAGCCCGCGAGCCCCACACCACCAACGTGGGCGTTGGCGCTCAAAGGGGATGATCTGTTATAGGATCCCATATCAACTGTATGGGAGCTTGGTATGTGGTCTATATAGGACTATGGGCTCTCCATTCCTAGAGCTAGCTTTTAGAATGACTCTCTCACGGTTTTGTATGCTCTGGGTTGTTGTTTAAAGAAGAACATTAGTTCGGGGTGTGTAATGGATGAGTTGTTGTTTAATGAACATTAGCTCGTTCTGTAACAGGGTATCAGAGCAAGAATGTGATTTCGGTGATAAAGAACGAGCTTTAAGAGGCCATACCGCTCCTGAGGTATATTTTGATTACTTGAGAAATTTTTGTGCTGACTTTGATAATTTTTTTAAGACGGGAACAATCTCAGAGATGGAGATCGGGTTGGGTCCTTGGGAAAAACTATGATACCCATCATATCTTGCCAAATTTGACTAGAGATGTCCAGACATTGGCGAATTCAAGTGCTACGATAAGTATTTCTGTAACAGCTTGAGAAATGAAGCAAAAATTTGGGGGCATGTATACAGTGCTAGCTCTTATAACTCATGGCCGCAGAACACAAAGTTTTTCTGTGATGATGGCGATTCTGATAGTTACTGTGGCAAATTCTTCTTGAACTGGTATTCTCCAGTCTTAATCGATCATGGTGACCGAGGTCTCGGTTTGGGTAAGCTAGCCTTCAAAGGCACACATATTGCTACGAAGTTATCTGATATTCACAAGTGGTATAAGACTGCAAGTCATGTCACTGAGTTGACTGCTGGGTTTTATAACCCATGTAACAGAGATGGATATGCTAAAATGTTAAACAGGCATGAAGTTGCTCTTAATTTCACGTGTGTTGAGCTACAAACAGCAGATCCACATGAGGATATTCCGGGGGCACTTGCATATCTTGAAGAACTGGATACCTTGGTTCGATTCTGCATTGTATGATGGTTGTTCAACCTGAAGGAGAAGCGCAGCTTTATGGGAGTTTTATAGGATTTGCTTCATCTTTTTCCTGAATTAAAACCTTGAGGAAAAGGTTTTTAGGAAGGGGGAGATCTGTTATAGGAATTATAAGTAGCAAAATAAACTGCACACAGAAACACATGTATCTTGTTACAGCTGATAATTACAGTTGCTAACTGTTTCATTCATTTCAGTTACATCTGTAATAAATAAATACATTGTATAAATAGTGTAGCTCATACTAAGAAATACACATACGAACAGTTTATCAGTCTCTCTTATCTCCCTCTATCTCTGTATTTTTTTCTTACTCATTCTTGCATGGATGTAGCACTGTCAAAGGCAGCTTGCAAATGAGTGTTGGAGTTGTTGTTCCTTAAAAACATTAGCTCTCATTACTGCTTCTATCTCATTCTTCATGTCTGGCGCATTGTTACATTAATCTTTAACAAAGGTATCAGAGTGATAAGTGCAAAACATATAGACTTATTAGGGTTTAATCACCTTATAATTTGTAGAATTTTTTGTAATGTTTCTCACTTATCTAGGGTTTTTCCTATAATTATGTTGTTATATTAACTGATGTATTTTATGTGTTAAAATGTAGGAAAAATACCAAATAAACACATGTATTTATAAGGGATTAAACAAGGCACGTGAGAAGGCACGCAAGAAGCTGTGTCCGCCCCTGCAACCGCCTAGGGTTAGGCGGACACGAGAGTCACAACCGCCCAAGGTACCGCCTGGTTCAAGGCGGACGTATTAGAACCACCTAGGCAACCGCCTTATAATAGGCGGACAAGAGAGGACAAGGGTACGTGAGACAACCGCCATGCAACCGCCCTATATTGGGCGGACATGCATGCGGACGTGCATGCGGACGTAAATGCATGCATGCGGACGTGAGATAAGCAAGCATAAAGAACCGCATGAAATAATGCGGACAACTACGCGGACGCGTGTAAAAATCCAGATCTGAAAATAAACGCGACGGGTTATCTTCTTCGCCGACTCTCTGCAACTTGTTTCCGCCATATCCATTACCGTCGGCGCCTACCTGAAATCACTCACGCGTTTGTTTCTATCCCCTGCAATCAATGAGCTGCAATCAACGAGCTCAATCAATGAGCTGCAACTCTGCCTCTTCTGCTTCCTCTATAAATACCACGCTCCATTTATCTTCTCCAGTGTCCTTCCAGAGGTTCCTTCCGTGGTTCCTCCTAGAGTTCCAATTCACACCATCAATCCATCTTCGTACCACTGCACTTTCACTCACTCGTTCATTTCATTTCTAATCTCCCGCTTCTCCATTTGTTTTCTTTTCATCTCATTAGTCTCACGTATTTAATTTGCAGATCACTATTAAATATGTTAGGCTAGTTTACGTATACTCTGGGAATAATTATTATGTTTCTGTATTAATTTTGTAATATGTTTTACTGATTTTAATTTTAGTGAAGTTTGTTACGCTTAATGGTTTCACGCATCTTTTTAATAAACCTCATGAATTTATTAAAATGCTTTACCAGTCCATTTTGATCAGACCGGTGATAAATAGACAGGTTAATTAAGCCGTAAATCTGGAGAAAGCTTGTTATGATTTAATAAGTTAATATTTTCAGTTGCAAAAATAATTCCTCTTATCTAAACCGTCCGTTTACATATGATATGCTTGAACCTTGATTAGAACCTTGCATTTTCTAGTAAACGAGTTCTTTTGAGTTTATGATTTAGACCTTAAGATAATAAGAGGAATTTTGCCAAACAATTATAATTAAACCAGTAGACCTAGCAAGAAAGAGCAGATATTATATTAACGTGAACCAGAGTCCCATTTAGTTTATCTGCTTACTTAGTTAATTTTATCTACTGTTTTTATTTATATAAAACAAGTCAATTAATCCCCCCTTTTTGTGACACACTTAGGTACTATAATATGTACATTAGTCCCACGGTTCGATATCGGTCGCTTACATTTTTACTATACTACCACGACCGGGATTTTGTTTGCAGCCCGACGTTTATTTTGAGTTTTAATTTCTTTTCTTTTATTTTATGTAAATTACACCAATATAACCACTCACGATACAACGTCTGCAAAATGGCGCCGTTGCCGGGGACTAGATTTATTCTGGTTCCTAAGCCCCGGATTATTCACCTGTTTAATTATAAATATTCTGTTTAAATTCTGTTAATATTTTGTTCATAATATTTTGTTTACTCATTTAATTAATTATAATATATTCTGTTTAATATTATGTCCATAATATTTTGCTTAAATGTTTATATTAATTATCTATTATATTTTGTTTATATTATTTTGTTGTTAATCTAACTTCGGACATCTAATTTCGGACATCTGACTTCTGACTTTGGACATCTGACTTCTGACTCCTTAATATTATTGTCATTTAATTTCCATTGTCCTTAACATTTAATTTCCATTGTCCTTAACATTTAATTTCCATTGTCCTTAACATTTAATTTCCATTGTCCATAACATTTAATTTTATGTAAATTAACTACTAACTTATAATTTATGTTATCTAATTTACTAACTTATAATTATATGTCATTTTTATTTCTAACGTATAATTTTATGATAATATTATTCTTTGTTGTTTTAATAAGGTTAAAATAAAAAAAAACGAAACAGAGGGCTATCCGCATGGACGTCCGCCCCGTCTCATGCGGACAGCCATGCGTCCGCCCTCCAGTCCGCCTCAACAGATGCGGACATCACTGAAGCTACCGCCCCCGTGTCCGCCTCCGAAACCGCGGACGCCAAAGCGGTCAAACATGCATGTCCGCCTCTCTCCAAGCGGACGTCCAAGCGGACGTCCCTTATCTCTAAAAAAACGTCACGTTTTATGTAATCTGTTCTTCCCCAATCTCAAACTGCTCCAATTCAACCCGATACCAGAAGAGAACTTCAGGCTCTCACGCGACTAGCCCCATTCTTCAGATTGCCATTTCTTCCTCAATTCTCCACCGAATCACGCAAGGTTAGTACTGAAATCTTCGTTTTTCAATTCTCTACGTTTCTATAGCTTCAAATCTGTAAATGATGAACTACATTAGGAGACATTAGGGATTGAAGTTTTGAATCCCTAGGTCCACTAATTCGAAAATTTCGAATTATAATTGCTAAATTTCCCTCGAATTTGTCCTCTATTAATCATAATATACATATACAAGGTTAAATCTACACTATTTACACTTAGATTTGGTGTTTTTGATGAATTCCAATTTAGGTAGAAGAGCATTACGAATTGCTTGTTAAAAAAATAGAATTTTTCAATTCTATTTTTGCCTTATTGTTAATAAAAGAATAGTTTATGATTATAGGTTGTTATTTATGGATTTGTTTGATGACGGTATTAAAATACCTTGAATCTGACTGAATTAATTGTGGAGAAACGAAGAATTTTAGGGGAGACTCCGTCGAATTTTCGATAGAATTTTTATTATTTATTTTATTTTTATTTTTGTTTGTGTTTTATTTTATCTGTTCTTCTTGTTTTCTATTTTTGCTAAATTTGCTGAAATGTTTATGTCAAATGTTAATGCTTTGTTATTAATATTAATTTTTATGTTGTTTTTAATATTAATATTTATGTTGCTATTAATATTAATTTTTATGTTGCTTTTTGTTTATTAATTTTTGTTAATTTTTATGTTGTTGTTGTTTATTTATTTTTCATGTTTTTATTGTTTGTTAATTTTTGTTGATTTCTATGTTGCTTTTATTTGTTAATTTTCATGTTATTATTATTATTACTCTGGTTAATATTAAATATTAATTGTTAAGATGTTAATTTTTGTTTACTTCAAATTTCCAAAAATATTAGTATGCCTCCTCGTATGCGTGGTGGTCTATCTGGTTCTGGATCTGCTAGGGGCAACTGCCCCGGGGCATCATCTTCGTCTGCTCCTCTTCGTCATCCGGATCTTCGGGATGACGGGTTTATTTCGGCAGAAGCACGTGCCTGGTACGATCTAGGCAAGGATTTTATTATGGAGAGGAGATTTGCTCCTGAAGTACTAGAGGCTGCAGGGGTGGACACCCTGTTTGCCAGACATGGACTTTCTCTGGTCCTGAAGGTTGGTGCGGGACTCTATTGTGAGGAGCTAGTGAGAGAGTTTTATGCGAATGCCTGGGCGGGCAATCTAAGCATTACCTCTTTCGTACGCCATCACCCTGTGGAGATCACACCCTTGACATTCTCATGTGTCCTACAGATCCAGATTGGTCCTGACGAGTACCGGGGATTCACAGAGGATCACATGCATAGGTCGAAGTCCCGGTGGCTTCAGGATGTAGGTCAGAGGACCCGACATCGAGGGGAGGAGGACAAGGATGTCCTCCCTTTTGCGAGCTTCCCTACACTGCAGCAGAGGCTTCTCTTGGACATCATCGGTCATCAGATTCGCCCATCTGCGGCGCACGATGCTTCTGATGAGGATTGCGCTTTACTAGACTATTTCCTCTCTCCTTTTCCACCCACTCAGCACCTCTTCTTCAGCCACATCATGTTCGGCCAGCTCCATAAGATGGTGTCCTATCTGAGGACGAAGAAGAAGAAGATCACTCCCATCTTTCCCTTCTTCATCTGGTACCACCTTTTCACTGTCCTCCCCACAGAGATCACACGAGCTACAGAGCTCAGGACAGGAGAGCGCCCAGTCACACTGCAGACTGTGCGGCGCTGGGGTTTTATGCGCTTGGACGACGGTACTTGGGTTAAGGGTAGCGCTGCCCGGTCTTCCACTGCATCATCCACAGTAGCAGGACCCTCTACGGGAGCTACACCTTCAGCTGATCCCGACCACCCGTCCGCTGACACTACACAGGGAGAGGAGCCCTACGTGCCGACTACTGACGTGATGCAGACTCCAGCTCCTGTACCTTTCTCGACAGATCTACAGACTCGGCTCCAGGCCTTCCATCAGATGCAGCAGCAGATGCATCAGCGCTTTGAGAGCTTTGAGCAGACCCAGCAGCGGATGCTGGCTGAGCAGTCACGGGTGACACAGCGTTTAGACCGGAGCGACGAGTTGCATTCACAGACCGCTCAGCTCCTGCAGCGTCTCCTCGCTCAGACAGGCCAGGGACCAGCACAGCCTCCACCACCACCGCAGTGATTTTAATTTTTATTTTTATTGTTATCTTTATTTTATTGTATTTTATATTTCTCTATTGTTTACTGACATTTTGTAGACTAATACTGTTTTAACCTTATCAAACTTCAGGAAGGTAACAGTTCAGTTTACTTCATGTTTTTATTTAATGTAGTGCTTTATTATTTTTGCTTAAAATATTTATGCCTAATTATTTATGTTATTTATATTATTATTTTCTTTTGGTGCCACTTGAGTTCTGCTGGTTATATATGATTTTCTTTTCAGAATAAATATTCGAACATATAGCTGAACTCGCCTATGGAAGCAACCTCAGTTGCTCTAGGAATTTCGATATCTTCGGTTGAACACTTGCGCGAACTTAAGTGCGAGGAACATCTCACCCCTACCAAAGCTTTAAGTGTGAGGAAGGATACCTTCCTCAATCTACAATACAAGGGGAGTTTCAATTCTTCCTTTATATTGCTGTTCAACCTATATGAGTTTAATCCTTTATGAGTCTGTCATAATTTGAAAGGTCATTTTCTTGATTTTAATTCTGAACAATGAGGACATTGCTCCTCTTAAGTGTGAGGAAGGAGAGACCTTTCCCTGAAAATATGACAGTAGTTCGATAAAGCCACACTCACTTTTTGCTACTCTAAACTGCCTATTTAAAAAAAAGAGATAAAAATGAGATAAAATAATTGTAGAAATGTCTGAAATTATGTCAAGTGACAACTGAAAGATAGTTTTATTTTAAGGAGTTCGTATAAAATTATTTTCCATCAAAATACTCTATTTTCACTCAAAATATGATAGATCTGCTAGTTGTAAAAACCAATTTAGTTTAGCTTGGGATTATGGAAATAAGTGGAAAGTCAAGGAAAGAAAAGGATAAAGACAAGGTACTCCACTGTTTATGAATTCTTCTAACCAAAAACAGGCCTCGTCTATCCGGTTATTAAGTTCTTTGGGGTGCTTTAACACCTATCTACCTAAGGTCTCGTGACCTGGGATAGAAGACCCAACACCGCTACAAGGATAGAGAGAAAAGTCTGGGGTACAGAAAAATAATGTAATTAAAAAAAATATATAAATAATAATATGTGCTTTGTATATACAATTTGCACATTCAAAAAAAAGATGTAAATAATAAATTGCTATTTATATTTATAAACATGAGTATGTGGTGTTGAAAGGTATTGCGGAATAAGGCATTACTTCACACCCCTTGTCATTCCGGGTTAGAGAATTGAAATTGGTTGAAATCCCAGCTTAATCTAACTTGTTTTCTGCAGTCTAGTTTTTCTATGCTTTTATTAAATTGTTCTTCTTCATTGTTTATAAAAACCTACTTCTAAGAGCAGAATTATTCTTTCAATTGTCACATTGTCTAAATTCCCTTATACACTTATTTAATCTTGTTTTATTATTATGGCTTAGAGATAATTATATACCTTGTTTGCTTGAGGACAAGCAAAAGTCAAGTGTGAGGAAGTTTGATAAGTGCAAAACATATAGACTTATTAGGGTTTAATCACCTTATAATTTGTAGCATTTTTTGTAATGTTTCTCACTTATCTAGGGTTTTTCCTATAATTACGTTGTTATATTAACTGATGTATTTTATGTGTTAAAATGTAGGAAAAATACCAAATAAACACATGTATTTATAAGGGATTAAACAAGGCACGTGAGAAGGCACGCAAGAAGTTGTGTCCGCCCCTGCAACCGCCTAGGGTTAGGCGGACACGAAAGTCACAACCGCCCAAGGTACCGCCTGGTTCAAGGCGGACGTATTAGAACCGCCTAGGCAACCGCCTTATAATAGGCGGACAAGAGAGGACAAGGGTACGTGAGACAACCGCCATGCAACCGCCCTATATTGGGCGGACATGCATGCGGACGTGCATGCGGACGTAAATGCATGCATGCGGACGTGAGATAAGCAAGCATAAAGAACCGCATGAAATAATGCGGACAACTACGCGGACGCGTGTAAAAATCCAGATCTGAAAATAAACGCGACGGGTTATCTTCTTCGCCGACTCTCTGCAACTTGTTTCCGCCATATCCATTACCAGTCGGCGCCTACCTGAAATCACTCACGCGTTTGTTTCTATCCCCTGCAATCAATGAGCTGCAATCAACGAGCTCAATCAATGAGCTGCAACTCTGCCTCTTCTGCTTCCTCTATAAATACCACGCTCCATTTATCTTCTCCAGTGTCCTTCCAGAGGGTCCTTCCGTGGTTCCTCCTAGAGTTCCAATTCACACCATCAATCCATCTTCGTACCACTGCACTTTCACTCACTCGTTCATTTCATTTCTAATCTCCCGCTTCTCCATTTGTTTTCTTTTCATCTCATTAGTCTCACCTCTAGTCTCACGTATTTAATTTGCAGATCACTATTAAATATGTTAGGCTAGTTTACGTATACTCTGGGAATAATTATTATGTTTCTGTATTAATTTTGCAATATGTTTTACTGGTTTTAATTTTAGTGAAGTTTGTTACGCTTAATGGTTTCACGCATCTTTTTAATAAACCTCATGAATTTATTAAAATGCTTTACCAGTCCATTTTGATCAGACCGGTGATAAATAGACAGGTTAATTAAGCCGTAAATCTGGAGAAAGCTTGCTATGATTTAATAAGTTAATATTTTCAGTTGCAAAAATAATTCCTCTTATCTAAACCGTCCGTTTACATATGATATGCTTGAACCTTGATTAGAACCTTGCATTTTCTGGTAAACGAAATTCTTTTGAGTTTATGATTTAGACCTTAAGATAATAAGAGGAATTTTGCCAAACAATTATAATTAAACCAGTAGACCTAGCAAGAAAGAGCGGATATTATATTAACGTGAACCAGAGTCCCATTTAGTTTATTTGCTTACTTAGTAAATTTTATCTACTGTTTTTATTTATATAAAACAAGTCAATTAATCCCCCCTTTTTGTGACACGCTTAGGTACTATAATATGTACATTAGTCCCACGGTTCGATATCCGGTCGCTTACATTTTAACTATACTACTACGACCGGGATTTTGTTTGCAGCCCGACGTTTATTTTGAGTTTTAATTTCTTTTCTTTTATTTTATGTTAATTACACCAATATAACCACTCACGATACAACGTCTGCACAGAGCCAGAGCCCGCGAGCCCCACACCACCAACGTGGGCATTGGCTCTCAAAGGGGATGATCTGTTACAGGATCCCATATCAACCGTACGGGAGGTTGGTATGTGGTCCATATAGGACTATGGGCTCTCCATTCCTTGAGCTAGCTTTTAGAATGACTCTCTCACAGTTTTGTATGCCCTGGGTTGTTGTTTAAAGAAGAACATTAGTTCGGGGTGTGTAATGGATGAGTTGTTGTTTAATGAACATTAGCTCGTTCTGTAACAGGGTATCAGAGCAAGAATGTGATTTTGGTGATAAAGAACGAGCTTTAAGAGGTCATACCGCTCATGAGGTATATTTTGATTACATAAGAAATCTCTGTGCGGACTTTGATAATTTTTTTTAGACGGGAACAATCTCAGAGATGGAGATCGGGTTGGGTCCTTGTGAAGAACTACGATACCCATCATATCTTGCCAAATTTGACTAGAGATGTCCAGACATTGGCGAATTCAAGTGCTACGATAAGTATTTCTGTAACAGCTTAAGAAAAGCAGGAAAAATTAGGGGGGCATGTATACAATGCTGGCTCTTATAACTCATGGCCGCAGAACACAAAGTTTTTTCTATGATGATGGCGATTCTGATAGTTATTGTGGCAGATTCTTCTTGAACTGGTATTCTCTAGTCTTAATCGATCATGGTGACCGAGTTCTTGGTTTGGCCAAGCTAGCCTTTAAAGGTACACATATTGCTACGAAGTTATCTGATATTCACTGGTGGTATAAGACTGCTAGTCATGTCGCTGAGTTGACTGCTGGGTTTTATAACCCATGTAATAGAGATGGATATGCTAAAATGTTAAACAGGCATGAAGTTGCTCTTAATTTCATGTGTGTGTTGAGCTACGAACAGCAGATCCACATGAGGATTCCAGAGGCACTTTAGATCTTGAAGGACTAGATCCCTTGGTTCGATTCTACATGTATGATGGTTGTTCAACTGAAGGAGAAGCGCAGCTTTATGGGAGTTTTACTAGGATTTGCTTCATCGTTTTCCTGAATTAAAACCTTGAGGACAAGGTTTTTAGGAGGGGGAGATCTGTTATAGGACTTATATGCAGCATAATAAGCTGCACATAGAAACACTTGTATCTTGTTCAGTTGATAATTATAGTTGCTAACTATTTCATTCATTTCTGTTACATCTGTAACAAAACAAATACATTGTGTAAATAGTGTTGCTCATAATAAGAAATAAATATACGAACAATTATCATCTCTCTTATCTCACTCTCTCTTTGTATTTGTTTTCTTGCTCATTCTTGCGTGGATGTAGCACTGTCCAAGGCAGTTTGCAAATGAGTGATGGAGTTGTTGTTCCTTGAGAATATTAGCTCTCGTTACTGCTTCTATCTCATTTTTTATGTCTGGCGCATTGTTACATTAATCTGAAACAAAGGTATCAGAGCCAGAGCCCGCGAGCCCCTCACCACTAACGTGGGCGCTGGCGCTCAAAGGGGATTATCTATTACAAGATCCCACATCAACCGTATGGGAGGTTGGTGTGTGGTCCATATAGGACTATGGGCTCTCCATTCTTTGAGCTAGCTTTTAGAATGACTCTCTAACGGTCTTGTATGCTTTGGGTTGTTGTTTAAAGAAGAACATTAGCTCGGGGTTTGTAATGGATGAGTTGTTGTTTAATGACATTAGCTCGTTTGTAACAGGGTATCAGAGCAAGAACGTGATTTCGGTGATAAAGAACGAGCTTTAAGAGGTCGTATGCTCTTGAGGTATTTTGATTACATGAGAGAATTTTTGTGCGGACTTTGATAAATTTTCAAAACGGGAACAATCTCAGAGATGGAGATCGGGTTGGGTCCTTGTGAAGAACTACGATACCCATCATATCCTGCTAAATTTGACTGGAGATGTCCAGACATTGACGAATTCAAGTGCTACGATAAGTATTTCTGTAACAGCTTGGGAAATGCAGCAAAAATTAGGGGATGTATACAGTGCTAGCTCTTATAACTCATGGCCGTAGAACACAAAGTTTTCTGTGATGATGGCGATTCTGATAGTTACTGTGGCAAATTCTTTTGAACTGGTATTCTCCAGTCTTAATCGATCAAGGTGACCGAGGTCTCGGTTTGGCTAAGCTAGCCTTTGAAGGCACACATATTGCTACAAAGTTATCTGATATTCACTAGTGGTATAAGACTGCTAGTCATGTCACTGAGTTGACTGCTGGGTTTTATAACCCATGTAACAGAGATGGATATGCTAAAATGTTAAACAGGCATGAAGTTGCTCTTAATTTCACGTGTGTTGAGCTACGAACAGCAGATCCACATCAGGATTTTCCAGAGGCACTTGCAGATCTTGAAGAACTAGATACCTTGGTTCGATTCTGTGTTGTATGATGGTTGTTCAACCTGAAGGAGAAGCGCAGCTTTATGAGAGTTTTACTAGGATTTGCTTCATCGTTTTCCTGAATTAAAACCTTGAAGACAAGGTTTTTATTGAGGGGAAGATCTGTTATAGGAATTATAAGTAGTGAAATAAACTGCACATATAAACACTTGTATCTTGTTACAGCTGATAATTAGAGTTGCTAACTGTTTCACTCATTTCAGTTACATATGTAATAGATTAATACATTGTATAAATGGTGTTGCTCATACTAAGAAATACACATACAAATAGTTTATCAGTCTCTCTTATCACCCTCTATCTCTGTATTTGTTTTCTTGCTCGTTCTTGCATGGATGTAGCACTGTCCAAGGCAGCTTGCAAATGAGTGTTGGAGTTGTTGTTCCTTGAGAACATTAGCTCTCATTACTGCTTCTATCTCACTCTTCATGTCTGACGCATTGTTACATTAATCAGTAACAAAGGTATCAGATCAAGAGCCTGCGAGCCCCACACCACCAACGTAGGTGTTGGCCCTCAAAGGGGATGATCTGTTACAGGATTCCACATCAACCATATGGGAGGTTGGTGTGTGGTCCATATAGGTCTATGGGCTCTCCATTCCTTGAGCTAACTTTTAGAAAAACTCTCTCACGATCTTGTATGCTCTGGGTGGTGGTTTAAAGAAGAACATTAGCTCGGGGTCTGTAATGGATGAGTTGTTGTTTAATGAACATTAGCTCGGGGTCTATAAAGGATGAGTTGTTGTTAAATGAACATTAGCTCATTCTGTAACAGGGTATCAGAGCAAGAACATGATTTCGGTGATAAAGAACGAGCTTTAAGAGGCCGTACCAATCCTGAGGTATATTATGGTTACATGAATAATTTGTGTGCAGACTTTGATAAATTTTTTGAGACGGGAACAATCTCAGAGAGGGAGATCGGGTTGGGTCCTTGTGAAGAACTACGATACCCATCATATCCTGCCAAATTTGACTGGAGATGTCCAGACATTGGCGAATTCAAGTGCTACGATAAGTATTTCTGTAACAGCTTGGGAAATGAAGCAAAAATTTGGAGGAATGTATACAGTGGTAGCTCTTATAACTCATGGCCGTAGAACACAAAGTTTTTCTGTGATGATGGCGATTCTGATAGTTACTGTGGCAAATTCTTCTTGAACTGGTATTCTCTAGTCTTAATCGATCATGGTGACCGAGGTCTCAGTTTGGCTAAGCTAGCCTTCAAAGGCACACATATTGCTACGAAGTTATCTGATATTCACAAGTGGTATAAGACTGCAAGTCATGTCACTGAGTTGACTGCTGGGTTTTATAACCCATGTAACAGAGATGGATATGATAAATGTTAAACAGGCATGAAGTTTCTCTTAATTTCACGTGTGTTGAGCTACGAACAGCAGATCCACATGAGGATATTCCGGGGGCACTTGCAGATCTTGAAGAACTGGATACCTTGGTTCGATTCTGCATTGTATGATGGTTGTTCAACCTGAAGGAGAAGCGCAACTTTATGAGAGTTTTACTAGGATTTGCTTCATCGTTTTCCTGAATTAAAACCTTGAGGAAAAGGTTTTTAGGAATGGGGAGATCTATTATAGGAATTATAAGTAGCAAAATAAACTGCACACAGAAACACATGTATCTTGTTACAGCTGATAATTACAGTTGCTAACTGTTTCATTCATTTCAGTTACATCTGTAATAAATAAATACATTGTATAAATAGTGTAGCTCATACTAAGAAATACACATACGAACAGTTTATCAGTCTCTCTTATCTCCCTCTATCTCTGTATTTTTTTGCTTATTCATTCTTGCATGGATGTAGCACTGTTAAAGTCAGCTTGCAAATGAGTGTTGGAGTTGTTGTTCCTTAAAAACATTAGCTCTCATTACTGCTTCTATCTCATTCTTCATGTCTGGCACATTGTTACATTAATCTTTAACAAAGGTATCAGAGCCAGAGCCCGCGAGCCTCACACCACCAACGTGGGCATTGGCTCTCAAAGGGGATGATCTGTTACAGGATCCCATATCAACCGTATGGGAGGTTGGTATGTGGTCCATATAGGACTATGGGCTCTCCATTCCTTGAGCTAGCTTTTAGAATGACTCTCTCACAGTTTTGTATGCCATGGGTTGTTGTTTAAAGAAGAACATTAGTTCGGGGTGTGTAATGGATGAGTTGTTGTTTAATGAACATTAGCTCGTTCTGTAACAGGGTATCAGAGCAAGAATGTGATTTCGGTGATAAAGAACGAGCTTTAAGAGGTCATACCACTCATGAGGTATATTTTGATTACATGAGAAATTTTTGTGGGGACTTTGATAATTTTTTTGAGACAGGAACAATCTCAGAGATGGAGATCGGGTTGGGTCCTTGTGAAGAACTACGATACCCATCATATCTTGCCAAATTTGACTAGAGATGTCCAGACATTGGCGAATTCAAGTGCTACGATAAGTATTTTTGTAACAGCTTAAGAAAAGCAGGAAAAATTAGGGGGCATGTATACAATGCTGGCTCTTATAACTCATGGCCGCAGAACACAAAGTTTTTCTGTGATGATGGCGATTCTGATAGTTATTGTGGCAGATTGTTCTTGAACTGGTATTCTCTAGTCTTAATCGATCATGGTGACCGAGTTCTTGGCTTGGCCAAGCTAGCCTTTGAAGGTACACATATTGCTACGAAGTTATCTGATATTCACTGGTGGTATAAGACTGCTAGTCATGTCGCTGAGTTGACTGCTGGGTTTTATAACCCATGTAATAGAGATGGATATGCTAAAATGTTAAACAGGCATGAAGTTGCTCTTAATTTCATGTGTGTTGAGCTACGAACAGCAGATCCACATGAGGATTCCAGAGGCACTTGTAGATCTTGAAGGACTAGATCCCTTGGTTCGATTCTACATTGTATGATGGTTGTTCAACCTGAAGGAGAAGCACAGCTTTATGGGAGTTTTACTAGGATTTGCTTCATCGTTTTCCTGAATTAAAACCTTGAGGACAAGGTTTTTAGGGATGGGAGATCTGTTATAGGACTTATATGCAGCATAATAAGCTGCACATAGAAACACTTGTATCTTGTTACAGTTGATAATTATAGTTGCTAACTATTTCATTCATTTCTGTTACATCTGTAACAAACAAATACATTGTGTAAATAGTGTTGCTCATAATAAGAAATAAATATACGAACAATTATCATCTCTCTTATCTCACTCTCTCTTTGTATTTGTTTTCTTGCTCATTCTTGCGTGGATGTAGCACTGTCCAAGGCAGTTTGCAAATGAGTGATGGAGTTGTTGTTCCTTGAGAATATTAGCTCTCGTTACTGCTTCTATCTCATTTTTTATGTCTGGCGCATTGTTACATTAATCTGAAACAAAGGTATCAGAGCCAGAGCCCGCGAGCCGCTCGCCACTAACGTGGGCGTTGGCGCTCAAAGGGGATTATCTGTTACAAGATCCCACATCAACCGTATGGGAGGTTGGTGTGTGGTCCATATAGGACTATGGACTCTCCATTCTTTGAGCTAGCTTTTAGAATGACTCTCTAACGGTCTTGTATGCTTTGGGTTGTTGTTTAAAGAAGAACATTAGCTCGGGGTTTGTAATGGATGAGTTGTTGTTTAATGAACATTAGCTCGTTCTGTAACAGGGTATCAGAGCAAGAATGTGATTTCGGTGATAAAGAACGAGCTTTAAGAGGTCGTACCGCTCTTGAGGTATATTTTGATTACATGAGAAATTTTTGTGCGGACTTTGATAAATTTTCAAAACGGGAACAATCTCAGAGATGGAGATCGGGTTGGGTCCTTGTGAAGAACTACGATACCCATCATATCCTGCCAAATTTGACTGGAGATGTCCAGACATTGACGAATTCAAGTGCTACGATAAGTATTTCTGTAACAGCTTGGGAAATGCAGCAAAAATTAGGGGGAATGTATATAGTGCTAGCTCTTATAACTCATGGCCGTAGAACACAAAGTTTTTCTGTGATGATGGCGATTCTGATAGTTACTGTGGCAAATTCTTCTTGAACTGGTATTCTCCAGTCTTAATCGATCATGGTGACCGAGGTCTCGGTTTGGCTAAGCTAGCCTTTGAAGGCACACATATTGCTACGAAGTTATCTGATATTCACTAGTGGTATAAGACTGCTAGTCATGTCACTGAGTTGACTGCTGGGTTTTATAACCCTTGTAACTGAGATGGATATGCTAAAATGTTAAACAGGCATGAAGTTGCTCTTAATTTCACGTGTGTTGAGCTACGAACAGCAGATCCACATCAGGATTTTCCAGAGGCACTTGCAGATCTTGAAGAACTAGATACCTTGGTTCGATTCTGTGTTGTATGATGGTTGTTCAACCTGAAGGAGAAGCGCAGCTTTATGGGAGTTTTACTAGGATTTGCTTCATCGTTTTCCTGAATTAAAACCTTGAAGACAAGGTTTTTATTGAGGGGAAGATCTGTTATAGGAATTATAAGTAGTGAAATAAACTGCACATATAAACACATGTATCTTGTTACAGCTGATAATTAGAGTTGCTAACTGTTTCACTCATTTCAGTTACATATGTAATAGATTAATACATTGTATAAATAGTATTGCTCATACTAAGAAATACACATACAAAGAGTTTATCAGTCTCTCTTATCACCCTCTATCTCTGTATTTGTTTTCTTGCTCGTTCTTGCATGGATGTAGCACTGTCCAAGGCAGCTTGCAAATGAGTGTTGGAGTTGTTGTTCCTTGAGAACATTAGCTCTCATTACTGCTTCTATCTCATTCTTCATGTCTGGCGCATGGTTACATTAATCTTTAACAAAGGTATTAGAGCCAGAGCCCGCGAGCCCCACACCACCAACGTGGGCATTGGCTCTCAAAGGGGATGATCTGTTACAGGATCCCATATCAACCGTATGGGAGGTTGGTATGTGGTCCATATAGGACTATGGGCTCTCCATTCCTTGAGCTAGCTTTTAGAATGACTCTCTCACGATCTTGTATGCTCTGGGTTGTGGTTTAAAAAAGAACATTAGCTCGGGGTCTGTAATGGATGAGTTGTTGTTTAATGAACATTAGCTCGGGGTCTGTAAAGGATGAGTTGTTGTTTAATGAACATTAGCTCATTCTGTAACAGGGTATCAGAGCAAGAACATGATTTCGGTGATAAAGAACGAGCTTTAAGAGGCCGTACCACTCCTGAGGTATATTATGATTACATGAATAATTTGTGTGCAGACTTTGATAAATTTTTTGAGACGGGAACAATCTCAGAGATGGAGATCGGGTTGGGTCCTTGTGAAGAATTACGATACCCATCATATCCTGCCAAATTTGACTGGAGATGTCCAGACATTGGCGAATTCAAGTGCTACGATAAGTATTTCAGTAACAGCTTGGGAAATGCAGCAAAAATTTGGGGGAATGTATACAGTGCTAGCTCTTATAACTCATGGCCGCAGAACACAAAGTTTTTCTGTGATGATGGCGATTCTGATAGTTACTGTGGCAAATTCTTCTTGAACTGGTATTCTCCAGTCTTAATCGATCATGGTGACCGAGGTCTCGGTTTGACTAAGCTAGCCTTCAAAAACACACATATTGCTATGAAGTTATCTGATATTCACAAGTGGTATAAGACTGCAAGTCATGTCACTGAGTTGACTGCTGGGTTTTATAACCCATGTAACAGAGATGGATATGCTAAAATGTTAAACAGGCATGAAGTTGCTCTTAATTTCACATATGTTGAGCTACGAACAGCAGATCCACATGAGGATATTCCGTAGGCACTTGCAGATCTTGAAGAACTGGATACTTTGGTTCG
The DNA here is from genome assembly GCA_023374045.1 of Limonium bicolor. Taxonomy (NCBI): domain Eukaryota; kingdom Viridiplantae; phylum Streptophyta; class Magnoliopsida; order Caryophyllales; family Plumbaginaceae; genus Limonium; species Limonium bicolor. Next base: position 282,764,279 of record CM041776.1, read on the forward strand.
ATTCTGCATTGTATGATGGTTGTTCAACCTAAAGGAGAAGCGCAGCTTTATGGGAGTTTTACTAGGATTTGCTTCATCGTTTTCCTGAATTAAAACCTTGAGGAAAAGGTTTTTAGGAAGGGGGAGATCTGTTATAGGAATTATAAGTAGCAAAATAAAATACACACAGAAACACATGTATCTTGTTACAGCTGATAATTACAGTTGCTAACTGTTTCATTCATTTGAGTTACATCTGTAATAAATAAATACATTGTATAAATAGTGTAGCTCATACTAAGAAATACACATACGAACAGTTTATCAGTCTCTTTTATATCCCTGTATCTCTGTATTTTTTCTTACTAATTCTTGCATGGATGTAGCACTGTCAAAGGCAGCTTGCAAATGAGTGTTGAGTTGTTGTTCCTTAAAAACATTAGCTCTCATTACTGCTTCTATCTCATTCTTCATGTATGGTGCATTGTTACATTAATCTTTAACAAAGGTATCAGAGCCAGAGCCCGCGAGCCCCACACCACCAACGTGGGCATTGGCTCTCAAAGGGGATGATCTGTTACAGGATCCCATATCAACCGTATGGGAGGTTGGTATGTGGTCCATATAGAACTGTGGGCTCACCATTCCTTGAGCTAGCTTTTAGAATGACTCTCTCACAGTTTTGTATGCCCTGGGTTGTTGTTTAAAGAAGAACAATAGTTCGGGGTGTGTAATGGATGAGTTGTTGTTTAATGAACATTAGCTCATTCTGTAACTGGGTATCAGAGCAAAAATGTGATTTCGGTGATAAAGAACGAGCTTTAAGAGGCCATACCGCTCCTGAGGTATATTTTGATTACATGAGAAATTTTTGTGCGGACTTTGATAATTTTTTTGAGACGAGAACAATCTCAGAGATGGAGATCGGGTTGGGTCCTTGTGAAGAACTACGATACCCATCATATCTTGCCAAATTTGACTAGAGATGTCCAGACATTGGCGAATTCAAATGCTACGATAAGTATTTCTGTAACAGCTTAAGAAAAGCAGGAAAAATTAGGGGGCATGTATACAATGCTGGCTCTTATAACTCATTGCCGCAGAACACAAAGTTTTTCTGTGATGATGGCGATTCAGATAGTTATTGTGGCAGATTCTTCTTGAACTAGTATTCTCTAGTCTTAATCGATCATAGTGACCGAGTTCTTGGTTTGGCCAAGCTAGCCTTTGAAGGTACACATATTGCTACGAAGTTATCTGATATTCATTGGTGGTATAAGACTGCTAGTCATGTCGCTGAGTTGACTGCTGGGTTTTATAACCCATGTAATAGAGATGGATATGCTAAAATGTTAAACAGGCATGAAGTTACTCTTAATTTCACGTGTGTTGAGTTACGAACAGCAGATCCACATGAGGATTTCTAGAGGCACTTGCAGATCTTGAAGGACTAGATCCCTTGGTTTGATTCTACATTGTATGATGGTTGTTCAACCTGAAGGAGAAGCGCAGCTTTATGGGAGTTTTACAAGGATTTGCTTCATCGTTTTCCTGAATTAAAACCTCGAGGACAAGGTTTTTGGGGAGGGAGAGATCTGTTATAGGAATTATATGTAGCAAAATAAACTGTACATAGAAACACTTGTATCTTGTTACAGTTGATAATTATAGTTGCTAACTATTTCATTCATTTCTGTTACATCTGTAACAAACAAATACATTGTGTAAATAGAGTTGCTCATACTAAGAAATAAATATACGAACAATTATCATCTCTCTTATCTTCCTCTGTATTTGTATTTGTTTTCTTGCCCATTCTTGCGTGGATGTAGCACTGCCCAAGGCAGCTTGCAAATGAGTGATGGAGTTGTTGTTTCTTGAGAACATTAGCTTTCGTTACTGCTTCTATCTCTATTTTCATGTCTGGCGCATTGTTACATTAATCTGTAACAAAGGTATCAGAGCTAGAGCCCGTGAGCCCCTCACCACCAACGTGGGCGTTGGCGCTCAAAGGGGATGATCTGTTACAAGATCCCACATCAATCGTGTGGGAGGTTGGTGTATGGTCCATATAGGACTATGGGCTCTTCATTCTATGAGCTAGCTTTTAGAATGACTCTCTCACGGTCATGTATGCTTTGGGTTGTTGTTTAAAGAAGAACATTAGCTCGGGGTCTGTAATGGATAAGTTGTTATTTAATGAACATTAGCTCGTTCTGTAACAGGGTATCAGAGCAAGAACGTGATTTCGGTGATAAAGAATGAGCTTTAAGAGGTCGTACCGCTCTTGAGGTATATTTTGATTACATGAGAAATTTTTGTGCGGACTTTGATAAATTTTCAAAACGGGAACAATCTCAGAGATGGAGATTGGGTTGGGTCTCTATGAAGAACTACGATACCCATCATATCCTGCCAAATTTGACTGGAGATGTCCAGACATTGGCGAATTCAAGTGCTACGATAAGTATTTCAGTAACAGCTTGGGAAATACAGCAAAAATTTGGGGGAATGTATACAGTGCTAGCTCTTATAACTCATGGCCGCAGAACACAAAGTTTTTCTGTGATGATGGCGATTCTGATAGTTACTGTGGCAAATTCTTCTTGAACTGGTATTCTCCAGTCTTAATCGATCATGGTGACCGAGGTCTCGGTTTGGCTAAGCTAGCCTTCAAAAACACACATATTGCTATGAAGTTATCTGATATTCACAAGTTGTATAAGACTGCAAGTCAAGTCACTGAGTTGACTGCTGAGTTTTATAACCCATGTAACAGATATGGATATGCTAAAATGTTAAACAGGCATGAAGTTGCTCTTAATTTCACGTGTGTTGAGCTACGAACAGCAGATCCACATGAGGATATTCCAGAGGCTCTTGCAGATCTTGAAGAGCTAGATACCTTGGTTCGATTCTGCATTGTATGATGGTTGTTCAACCTGAAGGAGAAGCGCAGCTTTATGGGAGTTTTACTAGGATTTGCTTCATCGTTTTCCTGAATAAAAACCTTGAAGACAAGGTTTTTAGGGAGGGGGAGATCTATTATAGGAATTATAAGTAGTGAAATAAACTACACATAGAAACACTTGTATCTTGTTACAGCTGATAATTAGAGTTGCTAACTGTTTCATTCATTTCAGTTACATCTGTAATAAATTAATACATTGTATAAATAGTGTTGCTCATACTAAGAAATACACATACAAACAATTATCAGTCTCTCTTATCTCCCTCTATCTCTGTATTTGTTTTCTTGCTCATTCTTGCATGGATGTAGCACTGTCCAAGGCAGCTTGCAAATGAGTGCTGGAGTTGTTGTTCCTTGAGAACATTAGCTCTCATTACTGCTTCTATCTCATTCTTCATGTCTGACACATTGTTACATTAATCTGTAACAAAGGTATCAGATCAAGAGCCCGCGAGCCCCACACCACCAACGTAGGCATTGGCGCTCAAAGGGGATGATCTGTTACAGGATTCCACATCAACCATATGGGAGGTTGGTGTGTGGTCCATATAGGTCTATGGGCTCTCCATTCCTTGAGCTAGCTTATAGAATGACTCTCTCACGGTCTTGTATGCTTTGGGTTGTGGTTTAAAGAAGAACATTAGCTCGGGGTTTGTAATGGATGAGTTGTTGTTTAATGAACATTAGCTCGGGGTTTGTAATGGATGAGTTATTGTTTAATGAACATTAGCTCGTTCTGTAACAGGGTATCAGAGCAAGAATGTGATTTCGGTGATAAAGAACGAGCTTTAAGAGGCCGTACCGCTCCTGAGGTATATTATGATTACATGAGAAATTTTTGTGCTGACTTTGATAAATTTTTTGAGACGGGAACAATCTCAGAGATGGAGATCGGGTTGGATCCTTGTGAAGAACTACGATACCCATCATATCCTGCCAAATTTGACTGAAGATGTCCAGACATTGGCGAATTCAAGTGCTACGATAAGTATTTCTGTAACAGCTTGGGAAATGCAGCAAAAATTAGGGGGAATGTATACAGTGCTAGCTCTTATAACTCATGGCCGCAGAACACAAAGTTTTTCTGTGATGATGGCGATTCTGATAGTTACTGTGGTAAAGTCTTCTTGAACTGGTATTCTCCAGTCTTAATTGATCATGGTGACCGAGGTTTTGGTTTGGCTAAGCTAGCCTTTGAAGGCACACATATTGCTACGAAGTTATATTGAAATACCCCAAACTGTAATAAGTTGTTTAAATATTAAATAATAAATTATTAAGACTAAAAAGAGTCTTAGTAACGTTAGTAAACAATTTAATAAATAGTAAATACAATAAATTGCCTAAAAGGCAATAAAGGGCGAAATATGCTCTAAGCTTGGGATAATCTTGGTTAAGACTTAATGAACTTACCGAGACCTTATATATATATAATGATGAATATATTAAATTAATTACCAAAGAAAATTGAGCTTGAAAACAAGTTAAAACACAAAATGTGCTTTGAGGAGCCTTAAAAGCACGTTTTTGAGTAACTGTCGTGTAAATGAGTTTTGAATGGCTAAATGTCCATCAATACTCTTTAATTAATATGTGTACTATTTAGTATCACATTTGGGAAATTTAAATCAATGGGAAATCGAAAATTCCATTTCAAAGTGCCTTGTTACTATGAATAGTGACTTTTATAAGCTAGTTTGTAACATATGTCAACATATGTAATTTAATTGAGCAATAAAGACTAATTAACCCCTTATGTTTAATGGGGGCCGGTTTTGCATGTGGTGAGTCGTCACCCTTGCTAGCTGATTGAACAAATAAGTGAGTAAATAAGAGGGGGTACTATTTGCTTTATGTAAACAATGAATATCTTCAAAAGGCAATTGCCTTCAATCATTCTTCTCATTCTCTTCATTTCTCTCAAATCTCACGTATCCTCTCTTCCCCCTTCCTCTCTTTCACGAACGAACCAGTACAGCACCATATGCCATCTTCAAATTCTTGTAACTTCTAGCTCACTTGTCCAAATCAAAAACTAAGACCACCAATCTCTTAGTCTCGTCAAGCTCTTCAACTAGGTCCTTTCAAATCTACAAGAGCTCCACTTTGGTGCCAAAAGGAATCTCCATGGAAGGAGCTTGAGTTCATCCTTTTACGTGTTATTGTTCTCCTTTGCTTCAAGGTAAGGAAACTCAAGGAAAAATGGTGTTTCCTCTATGTTTTATGTTAACCAAAAATAGCTTAAAATTCCTTTGGGAAATGAACGTATGTTGTCTGTTGAAACTACCTAAAGAGCCAATGGTAAATGACTTAGAAAAATGTTCCCAAAGAGACTAGTAAAAGACATATGTGCTGCTGTGTGCATTTGCAGGTGAAAGGCAAATATATTGTGGGAAATTCAGTGTTTAAGAATTATGCATTTTAAGAGCCTAAGTGCTATGCAATTTAAATTGTACACTTGTGTTATGTGGTTATATTTGGTGAAGTTTTGAGTATAAGAGTGTACTGGGAAGTTTATACATTTGATGGATGTAAAGAGCTTAAGCAGCAGGACAAGAAAAATTGTAGTACGTTGATTCTGTATGTTGGGTCCGGGACCTAGGTCATTGGTAATGTCCCGGACCATGAGTGCAAAATAGGCCGAGAGTTCTACATGGTATTAGGTCCGGGACTTGGGTCTTGTGCAAGGACCCGGACCACCCCCTTGTATATCCCCGTGAGTTTTTGCTTGAATTGGTCCGGGACCTAGGACTGGTATGAAGTCCCGGACCACCCCATTAAAAGAAACCGAAAGAATTGTTGAGTATAGGTCCGGGACCTAAGTTAGGGACCATGTCCCGGACCACCCTACCAAAATAAACCGTGGGTTTCTGTAAGTATTGATCCGGGACTTAGGGTAAGGACCAAGTCCCGGACCACTCTAAAAATGTTGTTTAAAGTGTGAAAATGATGTGTTATGATGGGGATTGTTAAGTAATGATGTTATAAGGATGTTAAGGACATGTTAGGTGTGTTATAAAGACAACCAAGTGGCTGAAAAGTTGTAGTAAAATGTGAAAGAGAACCAAGTTAAAAGTGGCAAGTTATTTAACGAGTTAACGAGGGTAAGTTATGAGCATTAGACCTTAAGCAATTATGTTACCCCGATGTTAATAAAAGTAAATGTAATGTTGCCAGTTGTTCGAGAACTGTTCAAGAAACTTAGGACGACACGTTAGAGTGGACGTTGGTGACAGGTATGGTTTTCTTGCAACTTGTGTCCTACCGGATTACACTGGCTTGTATGCCAATGTGTTTTTATGTGTGTTTGCCACCTTGTAAGATAAAACATGTAATGAGTTTATAGTAATTCATATATATGGCGCACCTAGTTCCGATACCATTTAACCTCGAAAGTGTTAAACCTTAGCTAACTGAGTCTAGGTTCACAGGAGAGTCTGGTATTCGGATTAAACGACCCGAACCGTGGGGCGTTCTAACCACGGCTATGCGTGAGTTAAATGTGTGGTAGGTGTATGAGAATGTAGGGATCTCCCTTGTATGTTTAACCAAAAAGTAATACTGTATGGTGTGTAGGTACGATAGACTCCGTAGTGGGGTTCTAACGAAAAGTTAAAAGTAAGTATGTACTAACATAGTGAGGAATCCGGTTTGGCCGGTCGCGCGTTGTTTGGGAGTGGGTATCCTTTTTAGCTTTACCCTTCTCTCTGTTATGGTTGTTTCCCTCACGGGTTATGATTTCCCATTAGCTTATCCCAAAGCTTAGCTATTCTGACTTACGATCGGTTTAGGGGGAACATGTGTTTGTGTGGTGTGTTCGGGACACCAAATCCGATCCATCTTTAGGTAAGTTACTCGTCTGACTATTAGGGCGGTAATGAGTGTTGTTGTAACGAGCTTAACATGGGGGTGATATCTTTCCCTAGGCTCACCAGTGTATTAACTATGTTTGGGCCGGTTCCTAAGAGATCCGTACCCGTTATGTTATGTGTTCTTGTTGTTGGTAATGTCTATTGTGATGTGATGTTATACATCGTTTAAATGTGAAGTATGTGGATCATGGATATGATTCCTAGTATGTAAAAGAGACGTTCGTGGAAACCCGTTAGTGGGTAAATGTCGTCTATTAAGGTAATAGCTCCAATAGAGGAGAAATACTATAGGGTTGAAGAACTCTAAGAGTGATTGGTTAAGTATAAATGAGCTGTATTTGTTAAGCCCATTGGGGTGAAATGTATCTTGTCGTGAGTTTATGTTTCACATGCTTGATTTAAATGTAATCAACCGCATGCTAAGACGACAAATAGTTGTGCGTGGCCCGGTAGCATGTGGGCTGCGGGATTACCATACCAGCAAAGGTGCTGAGCCCCCTGGGGGGCCACCCTTTCTTTCCTTTTATGTTTCAGGTACAAGGAGCTGGTGCCGTTCGGACGTAGGTAGGAGGGGTATGTGTATTGTGTACGGGTAACTGATGTAATCGCTTGTAATCAATAGGTGTAGTAAGACCGAAATTGTTCTCGGCATTAGTAGTGAATACTCGGTACAGTTGGATGGTTTTGTATAATGAATGTTGGTAGTGATAGCGGAGTCGGTAATATGTAGTTGCTCGGGGATCTAGTCCATCAGACCGATACAATTGTGTAAATGTTAGCCTTGTTAACCACGTGGGTGGTTAACGGCGGGTAACACCAATGAGTTAAGTAATGTGATGAGGTATGTTTTCCGCTGCAGTTTGTTGATAAGTACGTTGTTGTTAGTTGGGGTGTTACAAAAAGTGGTATCAGAGCGAAGTGTCGCTCTGATGACTGAATTACCGAGCTTAGGAAGTACCGAGTTAGGATTTCAGTACATGTGGGTTAAGGGGTGAGTGATAGCGTGAGAGATACGCTAGTTAGGTGAACCAGTGAATATTGGAAACCTACTATATACATCCCACCCTCCACAATCCCTGGTTACAACTTGGGAAAGAACGCCAGAGAGATGGAAGACCTCTCTTACTCGGGAATACCCGATCTGGCTGTAATTAAATGTCCTTATAAGTACGGAGAGCCTGTCATACGGTAGATCCCGAAAGGTGTGAATCCCGAAGACGGTTCCCATTTTAGCAGTGACTGCCGCATGAGGTAGCTAAGTGAAGAATCTTGTGTATAAGAGAGTAGAAATTCCAGCAACCTGGGTTGACATGCAGAGCAGTCGAGAACAACCAGCTTGCAAAGCACCAAGCGTGCAACAGGCAAGAAGTGAGGTAATGAAAACCCGAGACGAGTGTCTACGGGACTGCAATGTTAACTAGTACACCAACGGTATACCGACCGATTAAGGAACTACGACGTAGTACAAGGAGGATGTAATGCTAAGTAAAAAGGGTCTCCCAGAATGGGAAACACCCTAGTTAATGGTTATCATGTGTAGACGGTGAGAAGTACCCAGAGGATTTATTGTTAAGGCTGTAAGAAAAGGTAAGGGCCAACAAGGCCACTGGTGTCAGCACGGGTGAAAGCAATACCCAACAGATGTGTGTCGAACTGACAGCCAGTCAGTATGGCGCACTTGCCATGGCAAGTGCTGCTATAACAAGGATGTATGGGGAAAATTTTTACAACTACAAAGTACTTAGTAAAGTACTGTGAAGCTAAGTGAGATCAATATAGTTGAGGAAGGGCTTAATAGTCTGACCTCTGCAATTGGAAGTACACCAGTCAGCAAGAAGCTAGACTTGGTTAAAGCGAGGAAATGTTGTGAAACCACGAGAATTTTTCTTTTAGACTTAAATTCACTTCCAAAACCTTTTTCAAACCGAATTTCCTTTCAAACCCATTTAATTTCCAACTTTCCTTAAAACCAAACCAGAAGACCTACACTGGCCTCAGTGCCACATGGTAGGCGAGTTATACCCAGTGACTTTAAATAACCGGACGGAAACTGGTAAACCCAAGGGTAACAACCCGAGGGAATGGATTGACTTCATAATAATACAATGGTGGATAAACCTTCCTTTGATTAAGTTCGGGAAGCACGGAACGCATATTATCACAGGATAATATAAGCGAGTTGACAACAGAATACTTCGCCTAGGCGTGTGACGGACACTACGAGTGTACCAACTGAATTGTGGGACGACCGCACTCCGATAGGAGCTTGTGGGCCTGACAGACCTTCTTCTAGGTTAATCGGGTAAGTAGCAATGTATCAGTAGGATACCCCACATATGTATACAAGTGGAGTCTGGAACGCGAGAAGTAGTCGACTCCATACTACGGACCGAAGTAAAGAAATCAGACAAAGTAAGAAATTACCAGGAATGATGGAAGTAAAGGAATCAGTAAGGTCAATAAGACCAAAAGAATCAGTGAATTCATTTTAAGGAAACGTTTAAAGGTGAGCAAGTGCGAAGTGCACTAGTTGGTAAATAAGGACATGGAACATGTCATAATAATCCTGAGGGATGAATGTAATAGCTGGAGAGTACCCGGCCTAAATATGGTGAGGCAGATGCCTATTATGGATATGTTAATGCGCAATGATCGGGATGAGACTCCCGAGATGATCACTAGAGATATCAATCTCACTAAAGAGAATATATAACCCAGTCAAGGACACAAGGAAAAGCAGTTAATTAATGTACTCATAATGGAAAGCCAGATGTAATGGCATAACCTAGTAACACCCAGGAGCTATCCTGAAAGGGGTGTTTGGATCAACAGTGGTTGAACGGAATAATGTGACTGAAACGCAAGGGTTGAAACTAACACCCAGTTGAATCTTAAGGCGCCAGGAGGAACTCTGGCATCCTTGAAGGGACATCCCATGAAAGGAATAACGACCTTGTCATGAAGCCCAATACAACCTGTAAACTGTGTAATATTGTTCGAAGGAGTAAATGAATGTGAACAGCCTAAAATGAGCGGAGCTCGAGGCAATAGGGCTTATAAGCCACAAGTAAAATGTCATAAGTCAATTTTATTGACTACAAAAGTTTATGTTATATAAGTAAAAGCGGATAACGAACCACTGCTTTAAGAGTGGGGATACCTCTTAGTAGTGTGAAACCGCCAGAGCGGTAGTGGTATGGATTATGTCTAGGGAATATGTTAAGAGTTGACCATATTGTTACTACCCAGGAATGATGTGAGTAGGAATAATACGAAAATGAGTGTTTGTACCAGTTGTGGAGACGGATAAGTTATAAGTCTAATAGCAGCGACCATAGGTGTGTGATGCTAAATGTGTAATGAACAACGCTAAAGGAGCATAAAGACTCGAAGAATAGAGTATTCAGTAATCAGCCAAATAAATGGCGAAACACAGTGTAATGGCGGAAGCTAATATAATAGCAGATGTACTGTGAGTTGATGTTATATAATGAGTAACCGCACGGTGCGCAGTAAGCGACCGTTGCATGGGTATTGCTAAATAATAACATAGCCAGTAGGCACAGTTATGAGTTAGACACAATGAACATGTAAGATAAGTGATGACATACAGACTGGGCAACAAGCCAGTACTCGATACTATGTGTCAAGAGTTTACGCCTCTGCACTCTGTATGACTGAGTGTTTTGGTATTGCATTTGTACAGTAATGATAGAGTGGGGTAGCTAGAAATTCGGGAAATGTCAAATGTGGTAGAAGCATAAAGAGAATTATAACACGATAAAGACCGAAGCATAGGAAATGCAAGGTCGTATCAATGGAAGGATACTTGATTCACAATAAGTGACTATAGTTACACAGTATGTTAAATATTGGTATGAAATATACCACAGTTGTTGAAAATGACTGAGAGAATACTACATGTTAAGTAGTAGCTCAAATTCAACCGACAGTAAGTCGGAATAAATTAAGTAAATCAATGTGGAATACAGTAAATTATCATGGAAGTGAATAGAAAGTTTGTAACTCACCGATTTCGCCTTGGTAAGAAATACCACGCGTCGGTGGAGAAACCGTTGTTACCTAGATAAAGGTGATAATCGGGGATGTATAATACAGTAAGAACAATGTATAGGGCAAATTAAGCCCTAAATTATTCAAGTGTTAGATATGTGTTGTGAATATGTATAAATGGCTAATTATTAAAGCCTAGAAGTTTCACAGGCTAGAATCGAAACTGGTTATGGATTAAATAAACTCTAAGGAGAAATCTGGTTAAGGGACTAAACCGCCAATATGGCTAAGATCCTCAAACCAGAACACATTAAATAATGAACCGCGTGGAGACGAAACACTTCACGATGGTAGGACGTTATTAACCGGTGATTAAGTGATTGATTACGTGGGCGTAATCCCTTTTAAGGGGGGTAGAGCGCAAAACCACTTAGTGTATTTTACCGTACAAGTGTACGTGAACTATGGTGTGCATAGCACAAAATAATTTGTTTTGATGAGTGGTGTGTGTGTTACATAAACATACACATTCATTCATGGTTTAATTGTGGTAAGTACGCACAGAAGATGCGAATACCATTGTGACGAATGTGTTTATTTTCGTAACAGTTGTGTGTGAGGGTATAAGTGTGGGAGTAAAGAAACTCCTGGGGAACTACAACCCCGACAGTATATGTTCATATGATACTAAAGGTAAAACTGTATGTTGTATTTTGATAAAATATATGTATGTGTACAATATAGTGATCTATGAAAGAGTATGAAACCGACTTAGAACCTAGTGAGAATAAGATTCCCTAGGTAACTGGATTAAAGTGAATGGAGATAACTGATAGACTGAGTTCTATCTTTGGAGATGTAATGATTACGACTAGAAAAACTAAGAGATAGAAAATTGTAAATGAGTGTATTAGTTGATGCTTGAAAACGAAGTGGGAGGTGGAACTTGATTTGCATGCGATCAAGGGAAGCCGAACACAAATTGGGGTGGAAGGATAGTTCAACATTGATGCTGATCACATCAGGGTTGGATGATTCTTGAAGCTCTCTACAAGTGGTCACAAATAACCACGCTGGAAAAAGGGAATAAAGAGCATAAGTTGGACTTGGAGTTGTATGTGTTTTCAAAAGGGTTTTGAACCGGTATTGATAAAACGTCGATAGATACCTTACATAGCTAAGTTTTCTTACTTAACCTCATAAGGAAATTTTAAATTTAAGTGATTGTTTCGATCTCCCAAAGGAACGGGGACAATATGTGTCCATCGCGACCGGGTTCTGCGGGAGCACAGTGTATGTAAAAGACATTTTTAGTCGTCATACATGCTAAGACATGTTGTGTGGAATGTGTAAGAAAAAAAAATTATTATTATTTGGACCTGGAGTCCTAACGTGGTTAAGTCCGATGTGTTATGTTATCAAGACCTATGAGTCTAAATGTTGTTGTGCTACCTAGACCTATGTGTCTAAAGGCTGTTATGTTATCAGGACCTATGGGTCTAAATGTTGTTATGTTGCCCAGACGTGAGAGTCTAAGGGTTGTTATGTATGTGCAAATGTTGTTAAGGTACCCGCACCAGCAAGTCCGAGGTTACTATGTAAGTATGTTATGTGATGTATGGATGTGGATATGTTACTCGGACCGTCAAGTCTGGGACTGTGATGTAAAGTATGTTTGGTTATGGGAGTGTTTTATTATACAAGTAATTCCCGTATTCTAACCCAATGATATGTGGAAGTGTGAACTTCGGGGACGAAGTTCTTTTAAGGGGGGTAGATTGAAATACCCCAAACTGTAATAAGTTGTTTAAATATTAAATAATAAATTATTAAGACTAAAAAGAGTCTTAGTAACATTAGTAAACAATTTAATAAATAGTAAATACAATAAATTGCCTAAAAGGCAATAAAGGGCGAAATATGCTCTAAGCTTGGGATAATCTTGGTTAAGACTTAATGAACTTACCGAGACCTTTATATATATATGAAATATATTAAATTAATTACCAAAGAAAATTGAGCTTGAAAACAAGTTAAAACACAAATGTGCTTTGAGGAGCCTTAAAAGCACGTTTTGAGTAACTGTCGTGTAATGAGTTTTGAATGGCTAAATGTCCATCAATACTCTTTAATTAATATGTGTACTATTTAGTATCACATTTGGGAAATTTAAATCAATGGGAAATCGAAAATTCCATTTCAAAGTGCCTTGTTACTATGAATAGTGACTTTTATAAGCTAGTTTGTAACATATGTCAACATATGTAATTTAATTGAGCAATAAAGACTAATTAACCCCTTATGTTTAATGGGGGCCGGTTTTGCATGTGGTGAGTCGTCACCCTTGCTAGCTGATGAACAAATAAGTGAGTAAGAAGAGGGGGTACTATTGCTTTATGTAAAACATGAATATCTTCAAAAGGCAATTGCCTTCAATCATTCTTCTCATTCTCTTCATTTCTCTCAAATCTCACGTATCCTCTCTTCCCCCTTCCTCCTTCACGAACGAACCAGTACAGCACCATATGCCATCTTCAAATTCTTGTAACTTCTAGCTCACTTGTCCAATCAAAAACTAAGACCACCAATCTCTTAGTCTCGTCAAGCTCTTCAACTAGGTCCTTTCAAATCTACAAGAGCTCCACTTTGGGCCAAGAGGAATCTCCATGGAAGGAGCTTGAGTTCATCCTTTTACGTGTTATTGTTCTCCTTTGCTTCAAGGTAAGGAAACTCAAGGAAAAATGGTGTTTCCTCTATGTTTTATGTTAACCAAAAATAGCTTAAAATTCCTTTGGGAAATGAACGTATGTTGTCTGTTGAAACTACCTAAAGAGCCAATGGTAAATGACTTAGAAAAATGTTCCCAAAGAGACTAGTAAAAGACATATGTGCTGCTGTGTGCATTTGCAGGTGAAAGGCAAATATATTGTGGGAAATTCAGTGTTTAAGAATTATGCATTTTAAGAGCCTAAGTGCTATGCAATTTAAATTGTACACTATGTTGTTATGTGGTGTATATTTGGTGAAGTTTTGAGTATAAGAGTGTACTGGGAAGTTTATACATTTGATGGATGTAAAGAGCTTAAGCAGCAGGACAAGAAAAATTGCAGTACGTTGATTCTGTATGTTGGGTCCGGGACCTAGGTCATTGGTAATGTCCCGGACCATGAGTGCAAAATAGGCCGAGAGTTCTACATGGTATTAGGTCCGGGACTTGGGTCTTGTGCAAGGACCCGGACCACCCCCTTGTATATCCCCGTGAGTTTTTGCTTGAATTGGTCCGGGACCTAGGACTGGTATGAAGTCCCGGACCACCCCATTAAAAGAAACCGAAAGAATTGTTGAGTATAGGTCCGGGACCTAAGTTAGGGACCATGTCCCGGACCACCTACCAAAATAAACCGTGGGGTTTCTATAAGTATTGATCCGGGACTTAGGGTAAGGACCAAGTCCCGGACCACTCTAAAAATGTTGTTTAAAGTGTGAAAATGATGTGTTATGATGGGGATTGTTAAGTAATGATGTTATAAGGATGTTAAGGACATGTTAGGTGTGTTATAAAGACAACCAAGTGGCTGAAAAGTTGTAGTAAAATGTGAAAGAGAACCAGTTAAAAGTGGCAAGTTATTTAACGAGTTAACGAGGGTAAGTTATGAGCATTAGACCTTAAGCAATTATGTTACCCCGATGTTAATAAAGTAAATGTAATGTTGCCAGTGTTCGAGAACTGTTCAAGAAACTTAGGACGACACGTTAGAGTGGACGTTGGTGACAGGTATGGTTTTCTTGCAACTTGTGTCCTACCGGATTACACCGGCTTGTATGCCAATGTGTTTTTATGTGTGTTTGCCACCTTGTAAGATAAAACATGTAATGAGTTTTATAGTAATTCATATATGTGGCACACTAGTTCCGATACCATTTAACCTCGAAAGTGTTAAACCTTAGCTAACTGAGTCTAGGTTCACAGGAGAGTCTGGTATTCGGATTAAACGACCCGAACCGTGGGGCGTTCTAACCACGGCTATGCGTGAGTTAAATGTGTGGTAGGTGTATGAGAAGTAGGGATCTCCCTTGTATGTTTAACCAAAAAGTAATACTGTATGGTGTGTAGGTACGATAGACTCCGTATGGGGTTCTAACGAAAAGTTAAAGTAAGTATGTACTAACATAGTGAGGAATCCGGTTTGGCGGTCGCGCGTTGTTTGGGAGTGGGTATCCTTTTTAGCTTTACCCTTCTCTCTGTTATGGTGTTTCCTCACGGGTTATGATTTCCCATTAGCTTATCCCAAAGCTTAGCTATTCTGACTTACGATCGGTTTAGGGGGAACATGTGTTTGTGTGGTGTGTTCGGGACACCAAATCCGATCCATCTTTAGGTAAGTTACTCGTCTGACTATTAGGGCGGTAATGAGTGTTGTTGTAACGAGCTTAACATGGGGGTGATATCTTTCCCTAGGCTCACCAGTGTATTAACTATGTTTGGGCCGGTTCCTAAGAGATCCGTACCGTTATGTTATGTGTTCTTGTTGTGGTAATGTCTATTGTGATGTGATGTTATACATCGTTTAAATGTGAAGTATGTGGATCATGGATATGATTCCTAGTATGTAAAAGAGACGTTCGTGGAAACCCGTTATGGGTAAATGTCGTCTATTAGGTAATCTCCAATAGAGGAGAAATACTAGGGTTGAAGAACTCTAAGAGTGATTGGTTAAGTATAAATGAGCTGTATTTGTTAAGCCCATTGGGGTGAAATGTATCTTGTCGTGAGTTATGTTTCACATGCTTGATTTAAATGTAATCAACCGCATGCTAAGACGACAAATAGTTGTGCGTGGCCCGGTAGCATGTGGGCTGCGGGATTACCATACCAGCAAAGGTGCTGAGCCCCCTGGGGGGCCACCCTTTCTTTCCTTTTATGTTTCAGGTACAAGGAGCTGGTGCCGTTCGAGAGTAGGACGGGGTAGTTATTGTGTACGGGTAACTGATGTAATCGCTTGTAATCAATAGGTGTAGTAAGACCGAAATTGTTCTCGGCATTAGTAGTTTATACTCGGTACAGTTGGATGGTTTTGTATAATGAATGTTGGTAGTGATAGCGGAGTCGGTAATATGTAGTTGCTCGGGGATCTAGTCCATCAGACCGATACAATTGTGTAAATGTTAGCCTTGTTAACCACGTGGGTGGTTAACGGCGGGTAACACCAATGAGTTAAGTAATGTGATGAGGTATGTTTTCCGCTGCAGTTTGTTGATAAGTACGTTGTTGTTAGTTGGGGTGTTACATATATGATATTCACTAGTGGTATAAGACTGCTAGTCATGTCACTGAGTTGACTGCTGGGTTTTATAACCCATGTAACAGAGATGGATATGCTAAAATGTTAAACAGGCATGAAGTTGCTCTTAATTTCAAGTGTGTTGAGCTACGAACAACAGATCCACATGAGGATGTTCCAGAGGCACTTGCAGATCTTGAAGAACAAGATACCTTGGTTCGATTCTGCATTGTATGATGGTTGTTCAACCTGAAGAAGAAGCGCAGCTTTTTAGGAGTTTTACTAGGACTTGCTTCATCGTTTTCCTGAATTAAAACCTTGAGGAAAAGGTTTTTAGGAAGGGGGAGATCTGTTATAGGAATTATAAGTAGCAAAATAAACTGCACATAGAAACACATGTATCTTGTTACAGCTGATAATTACAGTTGCTAACTGTTTCATTCATTTCTGTTACATCTGTAACAAATAAATACATTTTATAAATAGTGTTGCCCATACTAAGAAATACACATATGAACAGTTTATCAGTCTCTTTTATCTCCCTCTGTCTCTGTATTTATTTTCTTGCTCATTCTTACTTGGCTGTAGCACTGTCCAAGGCAGCTTGTAAATGAGTGTTGGAGTTGTTGTTCCTTGAGAACATTAGCTCTCGTTACTGCTTCTATCTCACTCTTCATGTCTGGTGTATTGTTACATTAATCTGTAACAATACTACATTATTCTAACTTTGATGTGGGTTATGAAGACCTTAAGGTCTCGCTTTTTGGTTTTCCCTATCATGAGAGTAACAGGTTGAAGATAACAAGGGATGCATATATACTTTTTTTAATCATATGGATACATTTATGATTTAATCATTGTTAAACTGATTAATTGGTGTTGGACTGAGAAAAAAATATCCGATTACATGGTTAACCGAGAAAGTCATACCAAATTTAAGGTTAAACCGTTCCAAACGGGAAGATTATGGAATGAAATTAAAAAAAAACCAAATTAAATGGTTAAACGATTATGGTTAATCGATTTAAATGAAATGGTAATGGAATTGAATTTTTAAAAACCAATGACCCAGTTAACCGAAAGTGGTTAACCGAATATGCGTTTAACCTACCATGGGCAGCCCTACTTATACTTGATTCACCATCACATTTTTGTGTCATATTTGATAGCATATACAGAGGTGTCCATGTATGGTTCTGTTTGGGTCCCACGTGGGTCTTGGGTTTTCATTCGATAACATACCACATATAAAACAGTCAAAACCAAAACAACTACAAATATGCTAAGTCAAACAGAGCCTGGGTATATGAATAAGTAAAATTGAAATATTAGATTATAATTCAATTTTAAGGATTGATCCTAGTCGTTAATAATATTTATCATTTAATTACTTTTGTATAAAACAAAATTAAAATTCAAATAACTGTTAAAATTATCTTATAGACTTTTATAATTATGATTCTTTTATATGTACTTTATGGCAATATCAAAGGGACGGTCGGACATGCCGCTGAGAGAATGGAGCGGTTGGGTTATGTGGAAGCCCTAATAGCAGCTAACTGGACTATTTATGTGACACATGAGTGAGAGTAAAATTCATATTAACTAAATAGCTATAACCTGTAAAAGATAAGTGCACATTGAAAATTTTGATATCCATTGCTAATTTAAATGCAAACTCTACAAAATAAGACCAACCATAAATATATTTATACAAGTTTAATATTTTTTTATATGTTTACGATAATATACTTAATGATGGTGGTTCATTAAAATTGGGATTATGATTCATTAACTAACAAGTGGTGAATCAGTTAACAAATTACAAAAATGATAATAGATCATTAATGTTTTGTAGTATATTTTTATTATTTGTAATACACTTTATGTCTTATTGATAAGTGTCCAATGAGCATGTTTATTAGGTGTATTTCATATATAATATTAGCACTTTTCTTGCTCATTTCTCCACTTCGGTTAGTTTTCCTCTAGTTTATGTTTTATTGTTTATCTCACAAAATTATTGGTTTAACATGAGGAAAACCAAGCCGGGAGTGAAGTAGACGAAGAGACGAACGCATAGACGCAAACGGCTCAGAAAACGGAGTCCAAACGAAGAATCTTGAGCCGGTTAAAGTTTGAAGAAAAAAATAGGTCAAGACCACTTGTGTCCGCATGGGCAACCGCCCCATATTGGGCGGACACACACATTGCAACCGCCTAAGGACAGGCGGACTCCAGGGCGGACTCAAAGAAACCGCCTAGCCAACCGCCTAACATGGGGCGGACAGACATAAGGCAACCGCCTATATTAGGGCGGACGTCAAAACGGACATACATGAAACCGCCTGTCCTTTGGCGGACGTCAAGGCGGACAAGACTAAAATTTAGTCGGGAACAGTTTTCTTCTTCGCCCCGACTCTGCAACTCGCATCTGCTCTGCCTACCATAAATCCCTCACGCGTTTCGGCTCTGTCCCCTGCAATTAATGAAGCAATCAATGAAGCAATCAATGATGCAATCATCTGCAATCAAATCCTCAGTGACTACCTCTTCCCTTCCTCTATAAATACTCAGTTTCTGCAACCTTGTACGAGTGCACGGAGAAAACCAGAAAATCAACTCACGCTCACCTCATTTCATTCTCTTCCCGTAAATCACTCCCGTACTTCACAACACACCATTTAGTCCCCAGAACTCAAACTCTCCAATTCACCCATTCCACATACAATAACCTACGTACATGTTCCACTCTTCGTTCTCTTCATTTCTCCATTCACCATTCACACCTCCGTGTTATTATTACGTCCAACCTCTGTCTGACTTATTACCAGTTAATATGTCAGGCTAAGGAGGATTTGCTCCGGGCAAGATGGTTTGTTTAATTATGTAATCAATATTTCTACCGGTTAAAATAAATACAGTTTGTTGCGTTTAAAGTTTATCACTCACCATTTTAATAAATTACATGAATTTATTAAAATGTTTTCCTAAGTCTATTTTGATCAGACCAGGTGATAAATAGACAGGTTAATTAAGCCGTAAATCTGGAGAAAGCTTATTATGATTTAATAGGTTACTATTTTCAGATGCAATTATAATTCCTCGAATTTAACGTCCGTTTACATAAGTATTGCTCGAACCTTGATTAGACCGAGCATTTTCTGGTAAACGAGTTCTTATGAGTCTATGACTTAGTCCTTAAGATAAATACAGGAATTTTGCCAAACTATTATATTAAACCGGTAGAGATAGCATAATTAATCAGATTATATAAACCTGAACCCGAAGTTCCATTTAATTCATCTGCACTCAGTAATTTTATCTGCTATTTAATTTCTCTAAAACAAGTCAATTAACTTCCCCCCTTTTGTGACAAGCTTAGGAACTATTTTATCTCGCTATAAGTCCCACGGTTTGACCCCCGCTTCTGTCTTCTATACTACTGCGACCGGGTTTTATTTACAGCCCGACGGATATTTTGAGTATTAATTTCTTTCTTTTATCAATTTCACCAGTGCTAATAACTCACGATATAACCAGTCTGCACTTATATGGTGAATCATATATTTTTCTAACATGTCAATTTTGGAACTGATCATGGATAATTATTGTTTTATGGTTATTATCATTGTTGTATGATGTATTTTTAACTTTATATGGTGAATCATAAGTTTTATTGATATATGTAGATATATACATGTGATAAGTATCCAAATGAGCATGTTTTATAGGTGTATTTCATATATATTATTAGCACTTATCTTGCTCATTTCTCCACTTATCTTAGTTTTTCTCTAGTTTATGTTTTATTGGTTTTCTTACAGATTTATTGGTTAAACATGAGAAAAATCCAAGCTAGAAGCAAAGAACATGAAGAGACGAACGCATAGCCGCAGACGGTTCGAAAAACGGAGTCCAAACGAATAATCTAGAGCCAGTCGAAGTTGGCATACCCCCGAGACTTCAACACCAGCTTGGTCCGGGACTTACTTCCTTACCTGCACTATGGTCCGGGACCTGGCTCCTGAAAGAAGTCCCGGACCACATGTAATTTTAGAACCGAGGACTTTGCCTGCATTATGGTCCGGGACCTAACTCTTGACCAAGTCCCGGACCACATGTGATTTTAAAACCAAGAAGATTTGCGTGCATTATGGTCCGGGACCTAAACTCTTGCCCAAGTCCCGGACCAATTTCAGTGTTGTA
The DNA here is from genome assembly GCA_023374045.1 of Limonium bicolor. NCBI lineage: Eukaryota > Viridiplantae > Streptophyta > Magnoliopsida > Caryophyllales > Plumbaginaceae > Limonium > Limonium bicolor. The sequence continues at coordinate 282,784,606 of CM041776.1, forward strand.
CGCACGCGGACTCCAGCCGAACAAGAGACGCCGCTAGTCTTCTTCTTCGCGACGCGTTGTTCTGCAAATGGATTATGTTATCCATCTACTCCCGCACCGCCTACCTTAAATCTCTGACGCTTTCCAGCTCTCTGTCCCCTCTGCAATCAATGAAGATAGCAATCAACTGCAATCAATTATTTCGTACGGATCAATCCCCTTCTCTTCTCTATATAAACCCACGCCCTCTGCTCAAATAAATTCATTCCCTTCCTCACAATCCAAAATAGACCACGGCAGACCACAGTACACCACCGATATAGTTTCCACACCTACGATCCATTTCATCCTCTAATCTTTCATTTCTCCATTTTAGTTTTATTCTTCATTCCACCACACAGCAGAAGCGCGATAAGAAGAACAGAAGAAAAGGGAGCTGGAGCAGAAGCGAATCGCAGTCCAGTCTCCGCCGGCATCTCCAAATTAATGGCTATTTCTGTTTCCTTTTTATTACTGTTAATGTCTGAGTGATTTTACTCGTATCCTAGGGTGGGGTTTGACCCTAAATAATTCAGACTTATTATTAATACCAAGTTTACTTATAAATATTTGTTTTGTCTCTCTAAATTATTAAATGCTTAATAACTGATCATTTTTATGCATTTACGGTTTCTCTTATTTCAATGATTTTGTAAATCTGAGAATAGACCACAAAGAGAGATAAACGTTAGAAATTATCTCCTTGATTAGCAGATAAAATCCCGCTGTTATTAAAAGAATTCTTGCTTAAAGCTAATTATGATTTTAGACTTTTTCTGATTGTAAAAAGTCTATTGAATTAATTAAGAGTTGTCCTTATCTATGATTTAGGAAGGCCACAAGATAAATTCTTAAACAGACAAATAAGAGCAAATTAGGATTATAATTATTGTCTGTACTTAAATAAATATTTATCACCTGTTTCACTTATTAAACTTGTTTTAATTCCTTTCAGCAAATATTGTTAAATGCTTATTCTGACAAAATACTGCACTTATTTGGTAGCTATCAATATATGATTTTGAGATAGTCAAAGTACCACAAAGGAATTAATCTTGGTATTTACACTCCGGATTGAGCAGGAAAATACTAAGGCTATTAATAGGAGTTCGTAACTGACAATTATTAACTCTAATAGACAATAAATATTTGAGACAAGATTATAAAATTGTTTAAGTAATTTAGGAAATTCCCCCGCTATCCTAGGATACCCTTTTCATCCATTCACTTTATTTTACTGTTTTTTATTATTTCTGTTCTAATCCTAAAAACCAAGCTTGCCTCCGGCTAAACCCCGATTTACATTTTATGCATTTTTATTTACCTTTTTGTACATTTACTAAACTGGATAATTAAATTAGATAATTGCGAAGTCTCTATGGATACGACCTTGTTGTACTACAAAGATTGGGTTCACTGCCCATAATTAGCAAGATAGTTTAACTACTATTTGCCCAACAACATGTAGCTAATATATACAGTTATCAAAACATATGCATAATTGGTCTTATTTTTTGAAACTTTAATTTAAGTGAACAATAGTGAAAAAAATATTTTGGACTTATATTTTAAAATTTACATCCTTTTAGAGATGGTAGTCTACAGGCTAGAGTGTAACATGTAGACTTAAGATAGAGACTATTCGCTTATAAGGTTGAGGTGGTAATTATAATGGAGTGTCAAGAGAGGTGGTGCTTAAGGAAGATGACAACGAAATTTACGTGGTTCGATCATGAATGACCTAGTCCACGAGTGGTATGACAAAGGTTCTTAGTAAGAACAATGGAGCAGTAATGGAGGTACAAGGAGTATTTATGAGTACTGAGTATGTCTCCTCCATTGTGCTTGTTATCCCGTCATTACAATAGAGGTGTTGGGTGCTACTTATAGAGGACTGATTCGGGTATGCCTGCTTGCTTACGCGTGGGATGATGATGTCACTATCCCTTGTGAAGCTTCCCAAGGAAGCTTCCTCTATCATGTGTGGGCCTGCAGAAGTCAAGAGGAGGCCGCATGTAACTCGAGATAATCAAGGTTATGTTAAAGGAGGTGAGGGACTTGAGGCGGAGGGCTTTTAGTTAGTGGTGTTGATGGGACAAGTCGTTAAAGTCGTAAGTGTCAAATCACGAGTGCCTGTGAAAAGAGAGTTGGTCGAGGGTTCTTAGATGGTGCCACCCAGGAAGAGGCACCATTCAAGGAGGTACGGTGAGAGAGACTAGTCTGGGCGGTCGGATTGTGCCCTGGATGAATCTGACTGAGTGGTTGAATCCGAATTAGATCTAGCAGAATGTCGGGGATCTAGAATTCAGATTGGATATAGCGGGATGGCAAAGATCTAGTTTCTTAGGTGTCGAGGGAACCCGGCCGGGGTGCCAGCTGGTGAAGCCTGACTTTAAGGTGTGGCAAGACCGGTTTGTTGGACTTGATGCTTGATAGTTGGGGGGTTTTGACGCCCAGTTGTTGCCTCTTTAGATGAGTACATATGATTGTAGGAGAGGAAACATGATAAGCTCAACTAAAGATATGGTTAAGGTGGAACTGATTACACTGTACCAACACTAGTCCCCCAAGTCTCGCTTTTGGAGTTTTATGAGGGAAGCGAGACTTAAGAAGTTGCTCGGGTTTTGTTTTGTAAGAATAAAACACAAGATGTTTTACAGGGTTCTGGATAGCACAGGGCTTTGTCCAAGACCGAGAACACAAGGAGTCACCGGATAGCACTAGGCATTTTATAGGTTTAGTAACACATGAGGTCAACGGATGGCATAGAGCATTGTCCACAAGTGGAAACTTAAGATACAACTAGATGGCGTGGAGCATTGTCCAGGTTATTTTCATTTTGAAGTAATGTCAAGACCACATTGTACCTTTATGAGTAATGGATATGAAGGATTGGAATGTTGAGATCAAATCGCACCCATGGGTTGGCAGTGGTTGAGTGGCCTAGCCACCGAAGCTGAGTAGCAAGCCTCTTTGAGGAGGTTTCTGTACCGGGTCAGTCACCATGCTCCATGATTGTCATGGTGATGGAATCCGACTTCCTAGATTTGTTGTTTGCCTTCCAGGGTGTTCCTCAGCTAAGGCCTTTGTGCCTCGTTTGTTGGTTTGTCACCCAGGTACATGCGATCATGAAGGGAAATATGATTAACACTCTTAGTAGCCTGGTTAAAGTATGACTAATTATATCATACCAACACTAATCCCCCAAGTATTACTTTTGAAGTTTGCAAGGGAAACGAGACCTAAGAAGTTGTTTGGGTTTTACTTTAAAAGAAAAAATTGAAACAAAGGACTGAGAGGTGAGGCTCATGGATCAAGCTGGAGAGCCAGGCTGGCAGCTCATGCTGGGTGAGCCGAATAGGCTTACAAGACCCACTGAGAGACTGACGGTCCCTACTATGTGAATGGATTAGGCCAATAAGAGGTTGACGGTCCCTGCTATGTGAACGGGTTAATCTTACAAGTTCAGTTGAGAGGATGATGGCCCCTGCTATGCAATCCACCTATAAGACTGAGCTTGAAGGACAACTTGTTCGCACTTATCTGAGAGGTTAACAGTGATTTTTTTGGTGACATTCAAGTTGTTTGATGAGATTGCAATACGAGTGTTTCAGTGTTTAGGGTTACTTGATGAGTGTCTAAATGAGCATGTGTTTGGGTGTATTTCATATGATTTATCATCACTTATCATGCTCATTTTTCCACTATAGTTAGTTTTCTCTAGTTTTGTGTTTTAGTGGTGTTCTTACACATTTATTGTTTAAACATGAGAAAGCTTAGCTAGGAGCGTAGAGACAAAGAGAGAAACACGTGGGTACAAACAAATCTCAAATCAGAGCTGAAATGAAGAAGATGGGGCAAAAACAATGATCTATACACTAGTAGAAAAAGGGGCATTTTCGACAGTTATTGAAGAAACCGACGAAAATAGGACATTTTTGGCGGTTCCTACTACACAACCGCCGAAAATACTCTTATATTTCGACGGTTTTCCCTTCTAAACCGCCAAAAAACCAGAATTAAAAAAGCGACGAGTCATTTTTGGCGGTTCCTAGTCTTACAACCGCTGAAAACGAGTCTTTCTAACACACCCCCACCCCGACAGAACAGTCATTCTTTTCTCCTTCCTTTAGTTATCACAGACGCGTGCTCTCTCGACACCAGTTCGCTGCCAACTTTGCCACCCAGTTTCCTGGCCATTCTCCGCCACGTTTTACCGCCTGCGCCACCTCCAACCGCCGCACCACCGTCGCCTCCATCTTCCGACGGATATCCCCCACGTCCAGCACTGCTACAGTTGAAATTAGGTTAGTCTTTTATACAAATTTAATATTTCGAATTCTTGTTAAATTGAGCCTTAATTTGTTATTTAAGTGTAATTGTTACTTGGTTTATGTCATCTGGAGTGTAGTAGATTGTTTTGTTTGATTCAAAATTGTAACGCCCCTATTTAACATATTTATAGCGGAAATAAAATACTAAAGGCGCACAGATCATCGGGTTCCAAACACTCGGTACCAAACCTCACCAAAACACAACTTAAAGATTACAAAAGTCACGGCCTGAACCACGAGAAAACTTAACAAAAATAAGAAGTAATAAAACATAAAAACTCTCCAAGCCTAATCCCATGCCAATCACTCTTTCTCTTCGTGGCCACCTGTAAGATCACACGTACCTGCAAGATAAAACCAAGCAGCCCACCCCGGAAGGGGCGGGTCAGTTCCCTGGAATGGAACTGGTACGATCCTCCAAAAACAACTTAAAATACAATTCTTAAATAAATAATAACTTGAAAACAAACACTTAAAACACTCAGAGAAATAAAGCATTTCACAATCACAAAATCAAGATACTAAGATAAGAATAAAGTTTAATAACTGAAAGATAAAGTTAGTGGAACAAAATCACATCATGTGTTAGTGAACATCCATTTCCTTAGTTAAACCCAATCCCCGTTAGGAGTAGAAAGTCTCAGATAGTCACTGTAACACCCCATATGGGTAACTGTCCAACAACCTAGCTCTCAAACCATCCAGGCTTGAAAACTAGCCACTTTAGGCCCTCAATCCTAACTTGGGCTTAAAAGTGGAAGGCCTGTTGTTGTAGTCAACACATATGTATCCTTATAAACCACTAACATTACAACTCATATCCCGATGTGGGATGGGGGTATTACATACTCCCCCACTCAAAGAACGCGACATCCTCGTCGCAAGCCTAACATCCAAGTCCCATGGACCTCCTTGGTAGGTGTCCGGTAGATCATCCCGACACGGTCCCGAGTCAGCTCTAATACCATTTGGAACACCCCATATGGGGTGTTACAGTCACAAAGGACTAGGAATGATAAAATAGATCCAAGAATCAAGAACTCAAGAGTGGAATAATTTAACTGGAAGAGATGGCCCCCACCGCCAATCACGTCCACTAAGGACAGGGGATATACAGCCCCTCACTGTTCATCACGTCCACTAAGGACAGGGGATATACAGCCCCTCACTGTTCATCACGTCCCTTTTTAGGACAGGGATATACAGCCCCTCACTGTTACCATTGAAGACGCGCGCACGTCGAAAGAAAGATTTCCAAGAGGACCTTTTCCAAAAAATCCCGCTAGATCACCAACTACCCAGAGCAATACCAAAACATCAGTCCTACAGAGTGCAGAAGCGTAAACCCTAAGCAGCCAATGTCTAACGGGCAACCAAGTAGAAGAAACCAATACCCAAGTGAGTTCCACATCCAAGGCTCAGTTAGTCACACAAGCTGAGTTAGTCACAAAACCATTTTTTTCTTAGAAATTCCTCTTAAAGTCAGTTAGCGTTTTCCAAAACATTCCACAAGTCAACCATTAAAAATATCGGAGTACGAGAAATTGTACCTGGTATGTGAAGCACAATAACTAACTCGTAAAAGTGATTTCCCCAACAGTAACCTATAATTAAGGTGTCCCAAATGTCGATTAGTTAAGAGACTTATAAACTTAGCAACCTTCCTCACTTACTGGTTAACAGTTCTAGGTTTACCATTATTCCTTTACAAAGGTTTGGGCTCGACTTGTTAACTAAATCCTTTGTTAGGCCCACCTCGTTTAATTTGGAATGATTTAGAATTAATTCCTGAGAGTGGCCCAAACTCTCTCTGGATTGTTAAAGTGGGCTTTTGGAGTTCATAGACTTGGGCTTAGTGGGTTAGCCCAAGACCGTGTTAAGTTATATTGTGTAATTAAAACTCTTAAATTAATAGTGACTATCTAATCACTCACTGACTAAAACCTAAGGTTTAATATATATATATAGATATAACCTACTTATTATAACTATCACAAAGATTATTATTCCCCTCAACCATATTAATGTATTTATGTACGTGTATATTTATATTTATATATATATATATCTTTATGTATTAAAATTTATCCATAGCATTTTAGGAAATTTTACTGTATTTATTAATGTTCAATAACTTCTAGGCTTAACACAACTGACTTAAAGTTTATAACATAATGTGTTTCCTTGATTTATTTAATATATATAAGTATACCCGTATTAGAAATTACCAAGACATTTCCCTATGTAATTCACCGTATTTAAACTATCTTATTAATACAACCTTAAACTGTATTCTAAGTATATTTCATAAAGTATTTCTTTTACCATATCTTAAGGTTCTTGATCTTATAAAGTTTAGTAATTATAAGTGGTACTTTAATTAGTTCCCTGATTTACTTTAAGTTACTTCTTAATTCCTTTTTTTTAAATGCGTATTAAATAATATTTATATATATTTGTTCCTTAGTTTATTTAAAATATTAACCCCCATATAATATAGTAGATAAAATGTAGGATAATTAAATTCCTTAATTTATATAAGTTCCTACTTAGGTAAGTAAATATACATATATGTAAATAATTTCATTTCTCTTAAAAGCTAATACAAAAAAACATTTATAAACTTACTGTTATAAAATTTTAATTTAGCTCCCTTTATTTTCCCCAGCATAAAATTTAATTAACAAACCTTACTTTAATTTTTGATTACATTAAAAACTTTATATTATAGGTTATTCTTATGAAAAACTCATAAACACAATTTTTAAAACCTTTTACCAATGCCCAAAAATTCCCAAATTTAATATACAATAACTATAACATTTTAGACATATTATAAAATTTTTATTTCATAAAAATCTCTTTTTAAATTAGCCAAATAATTCTAGAAAACTCGAAACTTGCAAAAATCATAACTTATGTTTAAAAACTCCAAAACCATATTAATTTACATCAAAATAAACTAGATTTTATAAGGAACCTATGGTTAAAATTTCAAGTCAAAATACCTTCGGGAAGGCCATTAACTAAATTCAACAAGTTAGGGTAAATTCTGGAAATAATATAAAACTTATACTTTTAAAATCGTACGTTTTAATCGTGGCCGTCCATCTTTATTAACTGAGATCGGACGGCCTACAACTCTCGAGTTCATCAGCAAGAACAGCGCAACACACGAGTACTAATTCGTGGATTTCTCTCGACTCACAGAATAACATTCGATGATTCTGGTTCCTATGGATTCAAAATTAAAAGACGCTTCTAATGGTACCGAGTTTGCGAGCTATGATGCAGTATAACGCAAATACGATCTGGGTTCATCGTTCTAGGGTTCTTAAGGTTACCGAATTCAATTCTGTCAAATTCTCCTAATCTAGAGCGTAACAGGTTAAATTGCAACATGGGTTAGATCGGAATTGTAAAACCGGTTAGCATAATCGGAGGAATTTGAAGAAAACTCACCGGAATTGCTCGAATCGAAGCGATTTCAAGATCGGGTTCTGGAAAACTGTTCGAGCTTGACCATTTGGGTAGCCTACTTTGCGACTCTATAATTTGGGGTACAGATTGAGTTAGACTGTGTTCTTTGGCTCAATCGAAATATGGGACATAGATCTACACAATGATAACAAGAACTCAATCTAATTTGCATTATACAGAAAGAAAATTGACCCGAAAGTTACGAGTTTACCTGTCGTTTTTCTATGATTTTATGTGCTGAAAAATCAGAGACTTTGGGCGACTATATCTTCCAAACGGTTACGAATCAGGCTTGGGAATAAACATGAAGTTGTAGATGGATTAGAGATCTACAAACGAGCTATAGAAATCGAAATGTGGTTGAAAGACGAGGAGTTATGGCAAGACGAACTTTACCTGAAATCGAATGAAAACTGGAATCTGGGTTACGAACTCGAAAGCTGGCAACTTTGGATCAACTTTCCCGTCGATGTAGAATGAGTTAGGGCTTGTATGAGTTATGGTTGTAAAGAGGGAATTAAGGAGAAAAGAATAGAGAAGACGGCACTGGGAAATTCGAAGTAACGAGTGAGATATAGCCGTCACAAGTTAGGTCAAAATCAGATGATTGTTGGGGAAAAACAAGGAGATAGAATTGACCAAGTGTTGGGGCGCACGAGAGGCTGACACGTGGCAGTTATAAAATTTTGGCTCTAAATTTCAAACTAGCATAACTTTGGCTAGGACGATCCGTTTTTGACGTTCTTTTTATCGATCTTCATGGTTTTCCATAACCTATTTATTGGTATAGGTTTCATGGGCTAGTTTGACCATTCTAAAAAAGTCAACTCTAGCAAGTCTTAATAAGCTTTAAGGTTTCTAGAATTTTATATTGACTTTTATGTTTCAAAACCACGTTCCAACACTTCCTAAAATCTTTATAATATATTTGGAGTGCTTAATAATTTTCCCAAGATTTATTGACTTATAAATCTTATTATTAAATTCATAATACTATATAATAATGTATAATAATTGGGTTAAATAGGAGAAAACCCCTAAATAAATTCATAATTCCATAAATAATTTAATATTCATAATTCCATATAATAATTTAATATTCATAATTCCATATAATTTAATTTTTAATAAAAGAAATCCCCTAAATTAATTTAAATTAATTTAGGGGTATTTCAGTATATCCCCCTTAAAAGAAACTTCGCCTCGAAGTTTAACAATCAACTAATAGGCACTCACACCGCTTCGGGTGTGCTGAGACAATAATAACCTCAATGAAGTTCCATACCATTCCATCATTTATTCCATTTCCATTTCAACATTCCACTCTAGAGTACCGAAATCAAATCAAAGTGAATCAAAATATAAACTGAAATAAAACCAAACTCAAACGTGACAAAGTACTGTGCCATAACGTAAAACTACGTACATACATACCCCTCTCATTACTAACAATGCAACCAGGCATAATCCGGATGAGATAACGAAGGAGGAGTATGCCAGCATATCCCCCTTAAAAGAGCTAAGGTACGCCCTCGTACCGCCACTAACGTGAATCCGCTCAGGATAGCAGAGTATCATGCAAATAGCTGTGGGTACCTAACTCTCATGGAGTCCTCGGTCTCCCAAGTAGTTTCCTCGACCCCATGATGTTCCCAAAGAACCTTCACTAACTTAACTGATCTGCCCCTCGTTTCTCGGACCTTCGTGTCCAAGGCATATACTTCTCCTCATACCTCAGTGTAGGCTCAATCTCTAACTTCTCTGGCTGCAGTACGTGAGAAGGGCCAGGCATATACTTCTTCAACTGAGATACATGAAACACATTGTACCTGACGCCAATATCGACTGAGGAAACGAGTGTCACGATCAGAGACGATCGTCTTCGGTACCCCATGGTACCGGATATGCTCTATGGTAAACACCTCAGCCAGTTTGGGCACCTTCCATGTGTCCTTGATAGGTATGAACCTAGCTGTCTTGGTCAACCTATCAACTATAACCCAAATGGCGTTCAGTCCACCTCTAGCTGGAGGGAGACCGACCACAAAATCCATGCTGATGTCATCAAACTTCCAGCACGGTACTGGAAGTGACTGAATCTGGCCGCCTGGTCGACGATGCTCAAACTTCACTTTCTGACAAGTGAGGCATCGAGAGACAAAATCAGCTACATCCCTCTTCATCCCGCTCCACCAGAATAATTGCTTCAAGTCCTTGTACATCTTGGTGGCTCCAGGGTGTACTGATAATGTCGAGGAATGAGCCTCTGAAAGAATCCTGGTCTGAAGCTCTGTCGCATCCTGAGGAACGCAGAGTCTGCCTCTGACTCGAAGGTGTCCCTCGCTGTCCAGCTCATAGTCGTACTTCAAACCGTCAGTCAACCCGTCTGCTAACTTCTGTCTGATGCCCTGTAGATAAACGTCACTGTCCTGGGCTGCATACACCTCCTCAGCTATCGTGGTCGTCTCTAATAGGGCGAGTAGTGAATAAGCTCTTCTGCTCAGAGCGTCTGCCACGACATTTCCTTTCCCTTCTGTGTACTGGAGGTTGATGTCATAATCGGCCAGTAGCTCAACCCATCGTCGCTGTCTCAAATTGAGCTCCTTCTGGGTCCAGATGTACTTCAGACTCTTATGGTCTGTCATAATCCGGACTGTGGCTCCATACAAGTAATGTCGCCAGATCTTCAAGGCGAAGACTATGGCGAGGAGCTCAAGGTCGTGGGTGGGGTAGTTTTCCTCGTGCTTCTTCAGCTGTCTAGAAGCATACGCTACTACTCGGCCATGCTGCATCAGTACTCCACCAATTCCTCTGCCTGGCATCGCAATATACCTCGTACCCCTCATTCCCCTCTGGGATAGTCAATACTGGAGCTGTGGTCAAGGCGTCCTTCAGCGCCTTGAAGGAGACCTCACAAGCCTCTGTCCATACAAAAGGGCTGTCCTTCTTCATCAAGGAGGTCAAGGGCTTGGCCAGCCTGGAGAAGTCCTTCACAAAGCGTCTATAGTAGCCAGCCAACCCAAGGAAACTCCTAACCTCTGTCACGGTGCGAGGTCTATGCCAGCTCTGCACTGCCTCGATCTTAGCTGGGTCTACAGAAACTCCCTCAGCTGAGATCACGTGTCCAAGAAATGACACCTTGTCCACCAAAATTCACACTTGCTGAACTTGGCATATAACTGTTTCTCCCTCAGCGTCTCCAAGACTGTCCTCAAATGCTGCTCATGTTCCTCCTTGCTCTTGGAGAAGACTAGAATGTCGTCAATAAATACGACTACCGACTTATCAGCTGGGCTTGGAAGACTCTCTGCATCAAGTCCATAAATCTCGCTGGTGCATTGGTCAGTCCAAACGGCATCACTGTGAACTCATAGTGGCCGTATCTGGTCCGGAAGGCTGTCTTCTCAATGTCTGGCTCAGCTACAGCTATCTGGTGATATCCGGATCGCAGATCGATCTTAGAGAACACCCTTGCTCCCCTCAGCTGGTCGAACAAGTCATCGATCCTGGGCAGTGGGTACTTGTTTTTGATCGTGACATTGTTCAACTCTCTGTAATCTATACACAGTCTCATGCTCCCATCCTTCTTCTTGACGAACAGCACAGGAGCGCCCCAAGGTGAGACACTGGGTCTAATGAAGCCCTTATCCAGTAGCTCCTGCAACTGCTTCTTCAACTCGACCATCTCTGTAGGGCCCATCCGGTAGGGAGCCTTAGCAATCGGTCCCGTGCCCGGTACGAGGTCGATGTTGAATTCAACCTCTCTCAGCGGTGGTAGTCCAGGTAGCTCTTCTGGAAAAACATCGGAGTACTCCGACACAATGGGAACGTTGCTCCTGAACTTCGGATCCGTCCTCAGATCCTGGGCATAACAGTAGTAGGCAGTAGCGCCCTTGGACACTTCCTTCATCAGGGATAATGCTGATACAACCTTCACAGTCGGCTGCTTAGGCTGCATTCGGTATGATACTGTGATCCCTGTGGCTGACTTCAAGAGGAGACGATGCTCTGTGTAGTGTAGTCTACCTCTGTACCGCTGTAGCGTGTCCATGCCCACAATCATATCAAATCCCATGCCAGGGAAGACAATGGCGTCGAGAAGAAAGTCTGCTCCCTTGATGTGCATGCTCAGATTCTTGCACTGTTTGCTGCATTTGATCAATTCTTTGGATGGCAACAGAACTGAGCAATCATGGATATCCTCTGTGAGGGCATTTACCTTAGTATGAAATGCTTGGGATATGAAGGAGTGGGAGGCTCCGGAATCAAACAGGACGGTGGCCTCCACTCCATTAATTTGGAATGTGCCTGCAATTATTGAGTGAATTAAGTTCTAAGGTTTCTAATAACTCTTTCCAAGGCAGTTGTTCAAGGTTAATTGGTATACCTGTGATGACCGTTCCATTGCTCTTTGCTTGAGCCTGGTCCAACACATTCAGCCTGACCTCTAAATTTCCAGCTCCTACATGAAGAAATAATTTCTTAGAATTCTCATTCTTATTGAAAGCTTCATGAGCAGTTTTAATGATTACAAAGCTGAAATTGTAAAGTACAAAGCTAGATCTGTCTAAAGGTCAGGTTTAATCTGCCAGGTTTCAGGTGAGTCTGGTTAATAACGGATGTGGGGGCTGTGTTGGGCTTGATTCTCTTCACTCCATGGTAGATGAGTCTAGCTGCCCCACCAAAGATCAGTACATCACCTGACTTCAGGAGGATCTTGGTGGAGAGCTCCATCCTCTTCTGGTCACCAAATAGGAACTCCGCGTCGTCTCCAAGTGATATGGAAACCACTGGAACTCCTTTGGTGATGGATTCTAGGGATTCATCCTTATCTTGATGCAACCCTAGCTTACCTTCTTTTCCATAAAAATTGATGATGCAGACGTCTGAGGTTAGGTCTGGGACGGGCTCATCCTCCAATTCTTGTGCTGCCTTAACTGCAGCTCTAATGATGGTCTGCAGTTCCTCCGGGATTGGTGGCACCTCCACTTCTTCATAGGTCTTGGTGGTGTGGTTCCATTTCTTACCTAGGCACATGATCTTCACCTTCATGGTCGAACCGTTCTTGAAGGTAGGGGTGTAAAAGTTTCCTTCCTTCACTCCTAACTCCCTGATCTTGAGGATCAATGCATACTGGACTGCCGGGGTCAGGTACTCTCGTAGTAAGATCATCCCGGGTCTCAAGACCTCACACTTCTCTGGTGGGTGTGGTTTGGCTTCAAAAGGGATATTGGGTGTGGTATAGGGCAAAATAGGAAAGCAAATATCGAAAGCTGAGGAACAATTGTCATTAAATAAGTAAGTCATGGTTCACAAATGGAATTGAAAGGTTTGTAACGAACTAAAATGAAGGGTTTATAGTTCATCCCTTTTTTACATTGACAACGAAAAGGAAAACTAGCCAATGAAATGTAAAGAAAGTAAAAGTTTAAGCCTCTTCGTGAGGGAAGTAGTCCTCACCAGGTGGGCTCGGGTCGTCACTGGCTGCCTCGACACGGTCCACCAGGTTGAGGATCGGTGCCTTGCCCGGCCTCTAGGGATAGTTCTGTCCCGGCCTCTGTGGATGAATCTGGGCAGGGCGACCGGTGGATGGTCCAGCACCTCCTGTGCGTGCTACCTCGACCTCCTCCAGTAGTAGTAGCAACTGGGGCTCTAGCAGTGGTCCCGGTGCGTGGCTTATAGTTCATGGAATCCGGGTTCAGGAAGCACTCGAACGATCTGTGCCCCTTCCTACCGCAGTGGTGGCAGTCCACCAGGTTGCCCTTACAATCCTTGCCTGGGTGGTCCTTCTTGCACCATTTGCAGAAGAACTTTCTCGCAAGTTGGTTCCCCTGAAATGGCTGAGAGCGGAGTGGCTCAGCATCAGCATGATAGGAGACAATGGCTTTCTCGTTTCCTCCCTTGAAAAACTTTCCCCTCCTTTCCTGAGTCTGGGGGGGGGGTCTCTCCCATTTCCTCCTCCATTGTCATTCCTCCTCTTGCCTAGCACAGAATCCTGATAGGCAATGGTGGTCTCACAATCATTCGCATCCTCCGCTAACTCCTGTAGGGTCATCCCTCTAGTGGACCCGATCATAGTCATGATCTTGAAGTTTAGGCCGGTATGGAATTTGTCCACCAGATATCTTGGGGCGTAAGCTCCCTCTCCAATAACAGCAAGTAGTTCCACGAACTTGTTGTGGTACTCAGCAACAGAAAGACTCCCTTGCTTCAACTGCTCGAACTCGCTCCTCATCCTCTTCTGTAGATAGGATGGATAGAATTTAGCTCTCAGGGCCACCAGAAATGCCTGGAAGTCGAAGTTCGCCTGGGCCGTCAGCTCGGCTCTAGCGGTCTGCCACCATCGATGCGCGGGTCCCTGAAGAAAGTAGGCCGCTATGTCTACCTGACGGTTCACTGGAACATGCAGAGAGGTGAAGGCCTTCTGCATCTCGTCTATATACTTCTCCAACGTCCTCGGTTCTGGCTGGCCTTCATAGATGGGAGGACGAAGGTCGTTAACCGCCTTCAGCCAGTTGAACTCCCGGGGACCATTCGGTGGTGGTGGTGGTGGCTGTGGATCTGAGCCTGCTGCTGGGCCAATGCAGCTGTCACGATCTGTGCTATAACCTCCGGGGTGACAGCGTCTGGTCCAAAGCCTCCAGAGGGACCAGCTCCTCCTCTTCCTCCTCTTCGAGACATCTAGCTGGTATGACGGTTGTTGTTACTCAGAGGGCGTATCGTAAAGTCTAGCTATCTATGTATTAACATTTATAACGTCCTAAGGACGGTTCGTATGTACATGAAGTAAAACATAAGTAATAAGTATGGGGTAGGGTCACGCGCCTTTCTGGAATTCTCACTTCCCAATTCTACCCCAGTTCCCCAGTTTTAAGTGCACCTATAATCTAAGTATTTCACTCGGCTTGTTTTCTCGGGTTCAGAGCGTAACTACGCTCTGATACCAATTTCTGTAACGCCCCTATTTAACATATTTATAGCGGAAATAAAATACTAAAGGTGCACAGATCATCGGGTTCCAAACACCCGGTACCAAACCTCACCAAAACACAACTTAAAGATTACAAAAGTCACGGCCTGAACCACGAGAAAACTTAACAAAAATAAGAAGTAATAAAACATAAAAACTCTCCAAGCCTAATCCCATCCCAATCACTCTTTCTCTTCGTGGCCACCTGTAAGATAACACGTACCTGCAAGATAAAACCAAGCAGCCCACCCCGGAAGGGGCGGGTCAGTTCCCTGGAATGGAACTGGTACGATCCTCCAAAAACAACTTAAAATACAATTCTTAAATAAATAATAACTTGAAAACAAACACTTAAAACACTCAGAGAAATAAAGCATTTCACAATCACCAAATCAAGATACTAAGATAAGAATAAAGTTTAATAACTGAAAGATAAAGTTAGTGGAACAAAATCACATCATGTGTTAGTGAACATCCATTTCCTTAGTTAAACCCAATTCCCGTTAGGAGTAGAAAACTCAGATAGTCACAAAGGACTAGGAATGATAAAATAGATCCAAGAATCAAGAACTCAAGAGTGGAATAATTTAACTGGGAGAGATGGCCCCCACCGCCAATCACGTCCACTAAGGACAGGGGATATACAGCCCCTCACTGTTCATCACGTCCTAGGACAGGGGATATACAGCCCTCACTGTTATCACGTCCCTTGGGACAGGGGATATACAGCCCCTCACTGTTACCATTGAAGACGCGCGCACGTCGAAAGAAAGATTTCCAAGATTGACCTTTTCCAAGAATCCCGCTAGATCACCAACTACCCAGAGCAATACCAAAACACTCAGTCCTACAGAGTGCAGAAGCGTAAACCCTAAGCAGCCAATGTCTAACGGGCAACCAAGTAGAAGAACCAATACCCATGAGTTCACATCCAAGGCTCAGTTAGTCACACAAGCTGAGTTAGTCACACAACCATTTTTTTTAGAAATTCCTCTTAAAGTCAGTTAGCGTTTTCCAAAACATTCCACAAGTCAACCATAAAAATATCGGAGTACGAGAAATCGTACCTGGTATGTGAAGCACAATAACTAACTCGTAAAAGTGATTCCCCAACAGTAACCTATAATTAAGGTGTCCAAATGTCGATTAGTTAAGAGACTTATAAACTTCAACCTTCTTCACTTACTGGTTAAAGTTCTAGGTTTACCATTATTCTTTACAAAGGTTTGGGCTGACTTGTTAACTAAATCCTTTGTTAGGCCCACCTCGTTTAGTTTGGAATGATTTAGAATTTATTCCTGAGAGTGGCCCAAACTCTCTGGATTGTTAAAGTGGGCTTTTGGAGTTCATACGACTTGGGCTTAGTGGGTTAGCCCAAGACCGGTTAAGTTATGTTGTGTAATTAAAACTCTTAAATTAATAGTGATTATTAATCACTCACTGACTAAAACCTAAGGTTTAATATATATATATAACCTACTTATTATAACTATCACAAGGATTATTATTTCCCTCAACCATATTAATGTATTTATTACGTATATTTATATATATAATATATATATCTTTATGTATTAAAATTTATCCATAGCATTTTAGGAAATTTTACTGTATTTATTAATGTTCAATAACTTCTAGGCTTAACACAACTGACTTAAAGTTTATAACATAATGTGTTTCCTTGATTTATTTAATATATATAAGTATACCCGCATTAGAAATTACAAGACATTTCCCTATGTAATTCACCATATTTAAACTATCTTATTAATACAACCTTAAACTGTATTCTAAGTATATTTCATAAAGTATTTCTTTTACCATATCTTAAGGTTCTATCTTATAAAGTTTAGTATTATAAGTGGTACTTTAATTAGTTCCCTGATTTACTTTAAGTTACTTCTTAATTCCCTTTTTTAAATGCGTATAAAATAATATTTATATATATTTGTTCCTTAGTTTATTTAAAATATTAACCCCCATATAATATAGTAATAAAATGTAGGATAATTAAATTCCTTAATTATATAAGTTCCTACTTAAGTAAGTAAATATACATATATGTAAATAATTTCATTTCTCTTAAAAGCTAATACAAAAACATTTATAAACTTACTGTTATAAAATTTAATTTAGTTCCCTTATTTTCCCCAGCTTAAAAGTTAATTAACAAACCTTACTTTAATTTTTGATTACATTAAAAACTTTATATTATAGGTTATTCTTATGAAAAACTCATAAACACAATTTTTAAAACCCTTTACCATTGCCCAAAAATTCCCAAATTTAATATACAGTAACTATAACATTTTAGACATATTATAAAATTTTTATTTCATAAAAATATCTTTTTAATTTAGCCAAATAATTCCAGAAAACCCGTAACTTGTAAAAATCATAACTTATGTTTAAAAACTCCAAAACCATAATAATTTACATCAAAATAAACTAGATTATAAGGAATCTATGGTTAAAATTTCAAGTCAAAATACCTTCGGGAAGGCCATTAACTAAATTCAACAAGTTAGGGTTAATTCTGGAAATAATATAAAAACTTATACTTTTAAAATCGTACGTTTTAATCGTGGCCGTCCATCTTTATTAACTGAGATCGGACGGCCTACAACTCTCGAGTTCATCAGCAGAACAGCGCAACACACGAGTACTAATTCGTGGATTTCTCTCGACTCACAGAATGAAATTCGATGATTCTGGTTTCTATGGATTCGTAATAAAAGGTTCTAATGTACCAATTTGCGAGCTATGATGCATAACGAATTCGATTCTGGAGTTAGGGTTCTTAAGGTTACCGAATTCAATTCTGTCAAATTCTCCTAATCTAGAGCGTAATAGGTTAAATTGCAACATGGTTAGATCGGAATTGTAAAACCAGTTAGCATAATCGGAGGAATTTGAAGAAAACTCACCGGAATTGCTCGAATCAAAGCGATTTCAAGATCGGGTTCTGGAAAACTGTTCGAGCTTGACGTTTGGGTAGCCTACTTTGCGACTCTATAATTTGGGGTACAGATTGAGTTAGACTGTGTTCTTTGGCTCAATCGAAATATGGGACATAGATCTACACAATGATAACAAGAACTCAATCTAATTTGCATTATACAGAAAGAAAATTGACCCGAAAGTTACGAGTTTACCTGTCGTTTTCTATGATTTTATGTGCTGAAAAATCAGAGACTTTGGGCGACTATATCTTCCAAACGGTTACGAATCAGGCTTGGGAATAAACATGAAAGTTGTAGATGGATTAGATCTACACAACGAGCTATAGAAATCGAAATTTGGTTGAAAGACGAGGAAGTTATGGCAAGACGAACTTTACCTGAAATCGAATGAAAACTGGAATCTGGGTTACGAACTCGAAAGCTGGCAACTTTGGATCAACTTTCCCGTCGATGTAGAATGAGTTAGGGCTTGTATGAGTTATGGTTGTAAAGAGGGAATTAAGGAGAAAAGAATAGAGAAGACGGCACTGGGAATTCGAAGTAACGAGTGAGATATAGCCGTCACAAGTTAGGTCAAAATCGGATGATTGTTGGAGAAAAACAAGGAGATAGAATTGACCAAGTGTTGGGGCGCACGAGAGGCTGATACGTGGCAGTTATAAAATTTTGGCTCTAAACTTCAAACTAGCATAACTTTGGCTAGGACGATCCGTTTTTGACGTTCTTTTTATCGATCTTCATGGTTTTCCATAACCTATTTATTGGTATAGGTTTCATGGGCTAGTTTGACCATTCTCAAAAAGTCAACTCTAGCAAGGCTTAATAAGCTTTAAGGTTTCTAGAATTTTATATTGACTTTTATGTTTCAAAACCCGTTCCAACACTTCCTAAAATCTTATAATATATTGGAGTGCTTAATAATTTTCCCAAGATTTATTGACTTATAAATCTTATTATTAAATTCATATACTATAATAATGTATAATAATTAGGGTTAAATAGGAGAAAACCCCTAAATAAATTTCATAATTCCATATAATAATTTAATATTCATAATTCCATATAATAATTTAATATTCATAATTCCATATAATAATTTAATTTTTAATAAAAGAAATCCCCTAAATTAATTTAAATTAATTTAGGGGTATTTCAGAAATGCTATATATGTCTAATTTTACAAAATAATGCATATGCCCGCAAGGTGTTCAATGAAATGGCTGAACCAATGTTAGTGATTTTTTTGTGCTTTTTTACCATTGTTTGTGTGAATTGTTGACAAGTAAGCGTCATTGATGATTTGTCGTATGAATTAACATAAAAAATGTTGACTTATAATTTACTTAATTTCATAATTTGATTTACAATAAGTTGTGATTATTGATTAAATATTGACAATGAATTAGATACTTCATAAGTTGACAGTGTAGCTACGCGTGACAATTCATCCTCACTTCTAACAAGTCGCCGGTGTAGCTACCTGACACGAGTCCATTAGGATTTGTTTTTGTTGATAATTAATTGTGATTTTTTACATAACTACAACTATTATCCTCACTTGTTATTTATATGGTTCGTTACAGTTATACCCTTTGACACCATTTGTCGTCGTTCTCTGCCCTGTTACCTCCATCTGAGTTCCGCCTGCTCATATCATCCTTCCGTTCAACCTTATACGTGAGCTAGCTCCTCGCCGCCTTCACTCATCACTCGATTCTGCTACTCCTATCAGACCTAACAAGAGTTCGAAAAAGGGAACAACGGGTGAGATGAGGGTTGTTTTTATGATTAATTATACGTAGTTTTTTTATAACTACAATTATTATCCTAGCCCAGTTCTAATTATTATGGTCCACAGTTACACCCTTTGAAACCACGTTTGTCACCGTCCTCCGCCCCGTTTCCTCCCTCTAAGTTTCGCCTATTCCTCGTCCTTCCAAAAAACAGGTTAGTTTTATTCTTCATCCTCGTTGAATTTCTGTTTATCATAATTGTTTGTAAAATTTGTTGATTTATATATAATAGTTAGTTGTCGGATTATATATATAATATTGTTGGTTATTGGTTATCTTATCGTGTTTCACCAAGTAGTATATATATTATAGATGTATATATACGTATAAGACAATCATGTAGTTTATTTATAATATATATTATAGATGTGTATATAT
>CM041776.1:282805041-282820959 GCA_023374045.1 Limonium bicolor
GCTGAGGGGGGTGATAGCACGATCGCTACCGATGTTGTTGCTGCAGATCAAACTCCAACAGAGGGTGGTGTGAACACACTGCTGGAGATCCACCGGGTGGTCAATCTGAAAATCCGGCCTCAGTTGATACGGTGGTGGAGACTATGATTTCGACGGATAGTTCTCCCAAAAAGAATGTTAATTCTGTTCATACCAGTCCCAACATGCCCATGCAAGTGAAGAAAGGACGTTGTCAGTGTTCACCTTACGTCTATACAGGGGCAAAGCGTGCAGCCAAGCTCAGTGGGACCAAAATTCAAATCTTGGAGTATGTCAGGGGAGCCGTGTGCGATGACCCGGAGTAAGCTTATACACACTTTGCAGTTAACTTCCATAATAATGATGAAAACGTTGACATATTGTCTGGTTATTAAACAATATTGTTTTGCAGGAGTATGCAGGTCTTCTGTTTTGCAGGAGTTTGCATGAGTGATGACAGGATAAGCACCGATGTTGTTAATAGTTTTGTTTACTATTTAAACCGTCATCAACAAACTAAGAGGGTCATCAATTCCATATTCATGCCTGTTTTGATGGTAATGTTCGTATAATCCTACAATCAATGACTTCAAATATTCATTTTTTGTATCTGATCTACATCATGATCTTATCTTGAGCATGACAGTCCCAGTCTTCAGTACTGAAAGATGTATCGCGTGATGACCAGTTCTATATAAAGCAATTTGATAGTCTTCTCAGAAATCTTTGCATTGAAGTGGACACTGTCAATAAATGTAAATACGTACGTACATGGCACCTGAATTCTCATTTGGTGTGTATGCTTATTGTTTGAAATGTTCTAATCACTGTTACTGACATTGTTAATGGTCTGTTTTCTTCTGTTTGTTTTCCAAGCGTTGTATGATTCACACTACATCCTAGTAGTTATCAACATGGTGAACAAACAATTTCACTGGATAGACACTTTACCTCAGTCAAATTTGAACTTCAAGAGAGCTAAAGTGCATGTCTCCATACTGGTAATTCACGCATCAGGTCCGTTATTTGGCGAAACATATCAAAATGAGTGTTCGTTTTTGCAGTCGATTTTCAGTTTATGCAGTCATTATATAAAATATGCAGTCAGTTATTTTAGTATTTGCAGTCACAAATACAGTCATTTTTTTAAAAAAATTCAATCGTTATGAAAATATGCATTCATTCGTTAGAATTTGCAATTATATTAGTTATTTTATAATAATATAAAATTAGAGAATACAGTCGATAATACTAAAAACACGGCAGTATATATATCCAGATAGTATCTTTTTTTTTTAAAAAAAACTAAAACAAAGTGATAGCCCCTAAAGTACTTTCCTATACTACTTACTTATATGAATATATATCTATCTATTGATTTTTATATTTTGCTAAAAATCATAAATTGACTACATGTTTATGACGATAAATCTAAAAAATGAATTACATTGATTTAAAAATTGTATTAAATGAAAAAACTATTCAACTAATGATTGCCAATTCTGGAAAAAAAATGATTACATACAATTTACAATGATTTTGAATTTGGAAAAATTGATTGCATATTTTTTTATGATGACTACATATTGCATAAACTAAACTAACTACAAAATACAGTTGAGAATGAGAAATGAGAGCGTGGAGAGAGACAGAGCCTGGGTATATATGCCCGATTTTGTTTTTTTCCTTGCAACGGCAAACTCTGTATATTGGTGACTACAATTTTTAAAAAATTTAACTGTATTTGTTTTAGAACGACTGGGAAAAATATAAGGTGTATATAATACTAATATCAAGTTCCTGAAATAACCGATATAACCCAACTTTTCAAAATTACTGAAATAACTAAGCTTAATAGCCGAAAAGCTAGACTTTTTTAATTAACAATCAAAAGCTAATTGTAATCGAGTGAGTAGTAAAATTTTACATAAAATTATTGGGTTAAGAAAAAATAAATTTTATAAAAGTGTTTGTACTAAAGTTAGGTTATTATCGATAACCGAAGTTTGAATTTCAATATCCGTTTAAACGAACTGTATTTTATTATGGATAACCGTTTTAACTGAAATAACTGAACTTTTGTAAAACGGTTACAAGATGCGGTGATCGGATCCAGAAAAAAGAAAGACTAACTGCCCCGTCTGCTCACCCCTAAATTTCCATACCTCAACAGGGCTACCCATCCGTACAACAATAAGCTACAAGCCCTTCCTGTGATGCAGCTACCTAAATCCCCTTAGAGTAACCTATTTTTCACCATACCATCTCGATACCTGACTTGTATTCAAGGTTTTTCAACATCCAGTTATACAAATATACTCTGAGGTCATACCAAAGTATGATCTAGTCACGTTTCACGCATCAGACAGATACCCATGTAAAGCTGTACATCTGCTTCGCATGCACCTCTGTGGCCTGTCTCTTCGATTGTTGCCCTCTGCTAGTGCTAATTATGTTCCCTAGGCTGACGAATCATTGCGGCCAATAGCCATGATTAGAATGTCAGTCACTTTGAGTGTTGCGACGCTTAAAATCTATCTTGATCTTAATGAGGCAGGCATGGGCTAGGAGGTGCGTACTACTTGTTTACGCACAAGGTGTTCGTTGGACACAATTTTGTAATGTGGAGGGCTATGAATAAAAGTTGTCTAATTATAAAAAAAATCTATTTAGATCTCTCCTAATAACCACCTTTATAATCGAAGCGGCTCTCGTGACTTCATATCCCTTCGTGCGCTTCTCAAGAATTCTCCCCTTCTTCTTTCTAACTATCATCCGTTACACCACTCGAACTATTCTCTCCTTCGCATCCTCCGGCTTCAGGAATGGATAGTGGTGAAAAACAAGTTCTATCTTTTTTTACGACCGCTATCTCCTGGGAAAACTGTTGATGATGGATGATATGCAGCCGACTCCATGGCCACTGGCTCCACCAATCTTGGCTCTCATATGGCAGTTTGCGTTTCTGTAAGTAGGGCCTAACTTTTTCCTTTTTGAATTTGCCCCTATTGACCTTGCGTAAGATTTTGTCTAGGGGGTTATGGCTGGTCGATGGTACTCTATTGGCTCTCCAGCCTTTGAGAGGGGCGTAGAGCAGAGGACCATGTATTCAGATAGGGTACAATGCTGGGTTAGGGTAAATAATATCCCATTCAATCATTGTACCAGACAGGTTGCTAAATTCCTTGGGTCAAAGGTGGGTGCATACATGATGTCTTTCGAAAATCCTAGTGTATCTAATTTCTCATACTTGCATTTCAAGGTTGTCCTGGATTTACTTGATACGGTCGTCGTTCAATATCTTTGACTCAAGGAGAAGACACCCTTGTGTTCTCAATCATATATGAAAATCTCCCTGATTGTTGCACCGGTTATAAATTAGATAGTCCCTTGCATAATCCAGGTTTATGATTTGCCACGGATGGTCAATCGCTACGGCCAGAGGTGTACTCCCGGAACAGTGAATTTCCCTTGTAAAACAATTGGCTACAGGTCGGTGTCTATGGTGCAGATAGCTATACTGCATTTGCTCATTCTGCCACCATTAACACATCGTCCACCACCACCAGAGAGCAGCAAAACAATCCCAGCCTTGCCCATTTCGACCAGCATGCCTCCAACCCACAATCCCTGTGCTCCAAACAAGTTCAGATGATGACAATCGCCCCAACAAAAAGAGGAAGATGGTAGATGGATGATGCTGAAGAATCGGAACTTTAATTACATATTTATGTAGCATTGTAGTTGGCTGCCCCGCTGCGATGGGTTTATGTTTGAAATCAAAAAATCGAGACAAAGACTTTTAATTTCATAAGGATTGTATAGGATTGGTAGATTATGCTAACGGTGTGTTAAGTGGGATATGTCTCTTGCGTGCAAATGATGTTCTGTGGATGGCTCAATGTACTTGTTGTTATGTGGGGATATGTCCCTATGGCTGAAAACGTGCTTTCGCTAATGGCTCATTCTACTTTTGCTGTTGTTAATTGGGGATTTGTCCCTTGGGCTGAAAACTCAAGTTCTCGTAGGTTAGGTTGCTTAGGTAGAGGTTGGTATAGTGAATATGTATGGGTCAGTGACATTCCAGATTATATTGTAAGGTTAGGTTATGCAATGACTAGTGGAAACTATCTTCATTCAATAATTTAAAAAAGTACCTTTTATTTCATATATTCAAAATATTTCTTTTCAATAAATGTATTAAGTTCAGAAATTTCTGCTCAGAATGGTATTCACATTTCATATTACACAAAGTACCAAGGGCTACTTCGTGTAAAGCGGTGAACTACCAGTTGCACTTGAGAGATAACTACCCACCTTCAAACATACTATATGTCCATTAAAATAACATTAGAAAACAAAAATTGCGATAGTTGAACATGGACTCGATTGAATGTCATGATACAGTTAGAATTGCGATAGTTGAACATACTATATGTTCATCTGAGTTTTGGTTGCATACACGCAAAGACACGGCATACGCCTCGTTACTAATTATAAAGATAAGTTAGGGTTTGCATAGGGCATATTTTTTTTTTTTTGTACACTACCACTCTTTCTAACAACAAGGTTTAAACTAAGGGGAATGAGGATCCCTGCTACCGTGCACTATATAGTTAGTTTTGGTTAGAGAAAAACAAGTCTTCAATTTCATATCCAACTCCTTCAACATCTGCTCCACCTCCTCCTCATCTTTCTTGAGTTCTTTTTCTATCAAGTCCATTTGTTCAAGAAATTTTTTGTGTGCCAGCGAACGTACGGACTTGCATTGTGTAAATTACATACTGCACCATTTGGTGGACACTCTTAGGTGGAGAATCCTACAATCGAAAGACATATATTGAAGCTCATAATGAAACAAGACATGGTGTTATTCGAAATCACAAGGGCAAAAGGATACTGACCGAACCGACGCATTCATAAGTCTCTTCTCCACAACGCCTTTTTCCATATCCGCAGGGGCACTTGGAATACATTCAGCACTCACTGCACATAGAGTTAAAATATAAGGATGTTTACAAAAGTTAAACTGAGTTTAAACCATTAGAACACATAGTAGGAAATTAGGGTTTTTCAAACCCAGTGGGTATGGTCCGCACGTTTGCAGTTTCCTAAAATAATTAGGATGAGATGAAGTGTGCCATTTAAATACACAAAGGTAAGTTGATGCATGTCCGCCACGCCTGGCTTTAGGTGGGCTTGGCCACGAGAGGCTCTCGTGACTTCGCTGTTATCGAAATACAACATTCATCGGGGAATGAAGCGAGTAAGTAATCCTACAGTACAACCCCACTCTTGAATGACGTAAGTAACGATAACGTATACAATCCTATAGTACTACCCCACTCTTGAATGACGTAAGTAACGATGACGTATACACTTCCCAATGTGATACCTTACCCGTTCGTTTATCACAAATCGTCAGATGTGCTAAAAGTAACTAACACATGTCAAAATTTACTGCTCCATATCCAAAGTAGTACACATGTCTAATTAAGATTTGTTAACCACAGTGACATCTTTGCTAATGCAGCATTTTGCTGCGTTTCAAAGCAGAGAACGAACGACGCCTAATGTTTTCATTATAAGAAGGTCGCTAAGGAAAAGAACTAGCGCAGGAAAAAAAACCCTGGTGTGTATTTATTTAATGCTCTCACCTAACTTTG
The DNA here is from genome assembly GCA_023374045.1 of Limonium bicolor. Taxonomy (NCBI): domain Eukaryota; kingdom Viridiplantae; phylum Streptophyta; class Magnoliopsida; order Caryophyllales; family Plumbaginaceae; genus Limonium; species Limonium bicolor. The sequence goes on from CM041776.1 coordinate 282,810,726, forward strand.
TTGCCTGTTATTACATACCCTCTAAATATAAGGGAAGTTAGTGAACGTAGCTACTCTCGCTTTTCATCTTAAAAATTCCAGGGATTAGGGCAGGACCATAATGTCTATCATGGTGATGGAGTATAGTGAGAATATCGAATCGAGTGACGATGAAAACTTCCCCCCGAAAGTTCGAGTGCCAAGACCACAGTTACAAATGTCATCAGTTGATGATGATGAGCTCCACAAGTTGGGGAAGCTTGTAAAACGACGCCTGGCCTGAGTACTAACCCAGGTAAAACCAATTGACACTTACACAATGCACCAAGAATTCACGGTTACGCAGTTACAACTTGATCGTCTGGGGGTAGACTACAGCACTCTAGGCCAGCTTGTTTCAACCTACCGTGACTGTTCGGAAAAATACGTCCCATGGCATGATGATAAAGAGGCTTGTGAGAATCATAGAAAGTTGAACACTTCCTATGCGGAACTTCTGGAGTACAGCAAGCTGCGCAAGTCCAAATTCAAAATCTAGAAATTTATCTTATTGGTCGGATACGTTCCACAACTGTATGTCGTATTTAGTTTTATTAAATTAGTAAGCGTGTGATTTCAATTTAATTAATGTACTTTTGTCTGTCCAGAGCGGCGTTGCGAGTTCAGATGATTGTGCCTATTCACCTTTACCTACGCATTGCTGGGCATAATGATTATAAGGGTAGCTCTTTATGTCTATCTATTATGGGGGGTGGAGGGGGGCTGGGGGTGGATGGGGGGTGTGAGCGTGGGAAACGTATCTTAGATGATGACGTGGCCAGATTTTTTGTCTCTGGGTCTGGCCGGTACCAAGCCCACCAGGCCGGTATAATCATTATTATAAACAACTAGTTGAATTCTGTTCTTAATATAAATGTTAGTGTTAGCTCGGTAAACAAAAATTAAATAAGCGGTAAAATTGTACAAAAAAAATCATGTAACGGCGCACCCCCAGATGCTTCTCTAGATGAGTCAAACTCTTATCCACAGCCTGCACAATCTTCAGGATGTCTTGGAGTTGACTGGGGACCGAAGCAAGGTTCTCCGACGCTCCTGCACCAGCCTTGGGAGGCTATTTCACCACCCACTGGTTACCCACCAGTCGAAGTCCCGTCTTGGCCAGAGTAGTTTTAGACAACTCAAGGTTATGATCCAATACTTTGGCTGTCTCATTGGAGAGATCCAAAGAATAATACTCAAAGACTTTGGTCAACCAAGTAGCATAGGGCAGAGAGGAAGTACATTGGGTTATTTCATGATGTACATGAAGGAATAACCACCCTGAACGAATCAATTTTACCCAATTTTACACAGAAAACTATCGCAGATATTCATACTATAACTGTATTGTAGTTCCGACAAACTTAGACATCGCGGATATCAATGTACATGAAGGAATAACAACCCTGAAAACTCCGACTACTAACACGAAAGGATTCCGACGGAAATACGACAAAATGGGAACCTTTGTGGTCAGACGCACCAACCTTGACGTGTCCAGTAGACCCTAGTACATATTAAGTGTAAACGTAGCAAGAGACCAAAACAAACAATACGGAAATCACGAGGGCATAAGTAGCTGGACTTAGCGAATCAGGTGAGTGTGATCACTGATCACCTAACCTGTGGTGGAGCACGCGTCACCGACCATGTCGACCGTTGCAGTGGATCGTGTGTCAGTGTCGTTCCCTGTTGTTGCATTGGTGCTTCTCCCAGTGCCAATTTCACGGTCGAACTCGGGAGACATGTTATCAGCGGACACCTCTGCATTCCCGCCCATGTTGGTACCGAAACAGGAAGATGTATTACAAACAACGACTTGGCATCCGCTGTGTCGGTAATTTCGGAGAAACACACCCCAGAAATTTGCATGTCCCGATTCAGGTCAGAGTCTGAACGACAGCATGCGCAGCCAACAGATGGGTGTTCGCTCAAAGAAGATTCGTCTGTAAGATTATCTTCTTGACTGGTCGATATGATAATTGGGCAGCTAGCCGCACGTGTTTGTTGAATATGGACACCACCGAGGGGGCTGTTTTTGCCCTGTACGTATGAATCGTCGCTTAGAACTACCATCGGTACAACAACAACTTGCTCAACGGTGGTAGATTCCATTTGTTGAACCCTTAACCCTCGTTGTATGACCGGGTTATGCAGCCCTTGATTTTTAGTGTTATTTATCGCGGGACTGGCCTCCGTCTATTGCTTGGGTTACTTAATTTTAAAAGTAATTTTTATTCAAACAGCTTGAACAATAAACAACTACACTGAGTATTTTTAAATTAGTTGAGTGCGGTTGTTGCCTAATGAATGAATTTAGACAGTGTAATATTGACCGACGGAAAGGAGTGGTAAAATCACAAAAAAAAACATACATATAAGTATATTTAATCCCACTAAATTATTATTATCCCCACTCTTGTTACATCTACTTTTGTAATATTTTTTATGGATTCCTAGGCATGTACTTATATGACTTTTTTACCAAAGGTCTTGTTCTTACCCAGAACTAATGGTGTACTTGGATGATCGATAGCATCAGTGGAGCTTATGTTGTTGTAAGAAAATATTAATAATAATAATAGGGTGGTAAATGAGCATGCACACTACAAAGCGTATTGTTCTCATACCTTGTAGCTACGTGAGAAATTACAATGACATACCCAAGAACATAGTCAATTGTTAAACTTAATCAACTCATAACATATACCACACCAAACAGAATCGCAAGCCGCTTCAAAAAAAGTAAATCATTATTGTTCTATTGCCGACCATGAAATGCTACATGTGACAAAAGCTTCCAAGCCAGTGGGTACGTACTTGGTAGTTCTGCTCCGTTTATATTTGCCGCAGATATTGATGGGGTATATTGTATGACCATTAACTAACACCGGTACATTTACCCAACACATTCATCAACAACAATATGAACCCATACATGTAACGAATGGTGGAAATGCGTACCATCTAGTAGACAATGTGAAGATCAAACATCCTCCTGAACGGTATACTATGCATACTAAAAAACGATTATTCCTATCTACATCACTGGCCTCAGCGAATAACTTTGGTGCAAGTGCTATAAGCAAAAACATTTGAAGCATGTATATCAGCATGTGAATGACAATGTCTGTTTTGTGGCTGTCAAAAAACCGATATTCTAACATGGATATGCAGTGGAATATGCGGTTGAACAAAGTTGTAATTACTGCAGAGCAAAACGAGACAACATACCTTGCTCCCCACAAATGAAAACTGAATGTCGTCGCAATAGCCCTTGAAGTGTCCAGTCGAGTGGTGGGTCTTTCCAAGATCATATGTTTGGGCAACGACTTTTTACCTACAGGTAGCAACCAACAGTGTAATAAGATCTCATTACCAGTATATATTCATCGTTATGTACTGTTAGCCACGGCAGTGCATATGCCATATACATTAGTAATTCTAGTTTATTCAATTGAATGATCAGATAGGTAGTACGCCTACTCGTCTCGTGCATCAAAAATTTACATACATATCCGTTAGGCATTACCGTTTTTGTCTATCCTGTTTGGAAAACGGAGCAAGGTAGATTGATAGTGCTGTATAAGGTGCTTATCATCAACCTAAACAGATCCAAATACAATAAATGCAACGTCTTCTTGATGCATACCCATATTCAGGGGGTCATATCGTCTTTATGTATGCCGGCAGTGGCATCCTATTGACGCAAATCTCCCTTGTACGTCCCCGTATGCTGTAATGCAATACACCACGGTCCTAATGGCGAGTTAGAGTCCGCCATTCCTTTTAACAAGTATTGTTATTCAGAGTCAGTAAATGTAATCCGGTGTGCATACCAGTACATATGGAAATGAGTCATTAAACGTATCTCGGGGTGCATACCAGTATATGCGGAAGTACCCCGTATTTCTTAGGGATCATTTCAACACCCACGAATGGAGGATGGACTTTCTCCAGCAACCGGTTATGTCTATTCTTATAGCCGAGTACCAACACTTAGAGGCGTTCATGGTACCAGTGCTAGTACGAAGACCGTATCGACGTTAATGATGTCTTTAGTCTTGGACACTGCGTCGCTGAACTCACTGTGTGCACAACACAAAACATATTGGTTCCCATAATTGAGTAGTTTTAGATATGTGATAAATTTAGAAAGACATAACTAACAACGTAATCAACTTTCAAACTTACTCAATGCATAGGCGTGAATATGGTGTTGTCGGCTACTGTTGTGATAAAGGCTGTCTGCATGATGAGTACATGATTGGTAGTTCTGTTCAATTTCCATTGAATACAATGCATGCCTGTAAATGTCTGTTGTGTGGCTACTAAAAGTTGAGATCCTAACAATCATATGTAATCGGATAGGCAGTTGAGCTTAATTGCAATAAAACCGAACAAACTTGCTCAACGCAATTGAGAACAGACTGTCACCACACCATATTCTTTAGTGTCCAATCAAGAGGTGGGTCTCTCCAATATCACATGTTTGATCGACGGCTTTGAGCCTACAGCCGCTACATAGTTATGAATTTGGTTCTCGTTACCAGTAGTTTCCGTTGTGTATAGTTAGCCACGTTAGTGCATATACCTTACAGATGAGTGCTTCTACCGTATTCAGTTGTCTGATCAGATAGGATCTACATTCATTCTTCTCGTGTAGCAAAAATTTACAAAGATATATCTTACGCAGTATCTTACATACCTTGCTCAACGCAATTGAGAACAGACTGTCTCTTCTCCACATTCTTTAGTGTCCAATCAAGAGGTGGGTCTCTCCAAGATCATATGTTTGATCGACGGCTTTGAGCCTACAAGTGTTACATAGTGATGAATTTGGTTCTCATTACCAGTAGTTGTCGTTGTGTATAGTTAGCCACGTTAGTGCATATACCTTACGGACGAGTGCTCTCCATATTCAGTTGTCTGATCAGATAGGGTCTACATTCATTCTTCTTGTGTAGCAAAAATTTACAAAGATATCTCTTACGCAGTATCACCATTTGTGTCTCCTGCTTGGAAAACAGGGCAATGTAGATTAATAGTGTGGGGTAAGGTACTCAACAACAAGCTAAATAGATCAAATAATAATAAATGCAACGTCTCCTAGGAAGATAGTCATAGTCATGGGGCTCACACTATCTTTCTGTAGACCGGGATCCCATCGAGCCACATCACCCATGAAGGTCTCCATATGTTGCAATGCAAATATACCACAATCCCAATGGTTATTCCGAGACTGCCAATCCATTGTCATTACTTCGATTGTCGTTGTTCCTCTGAACATATACTCACTGTGAACAATAGATGCCGAAGTAATGAAAGTATTCACGCATTGGACCTAGTTTATCAGGACACGGGAATCACATATGTGTTAACTGGGTATGTCAACGAAATTATTTGAAGTCATGATATATAATTAAGAATCAGTGAACATAGTTAGGGGTGCATACCAGTGTACGTGTAACTTCCCTGTACTTGGCACCCACGTCGAATCCATTGAAAGGTGCAGGCATATTGTCCAGCACAAAGTTATATTGTGCTTATAGTCGAGCACCAACACATAGAAGTGCGAATGGGCGTGTACCGGTACGAATACCATATCGACATGCGTTATGTCCTTCGTCTCAAATCCCGCCTCGTTGAACTCATTGTACAGTTGCTTTATGCAGACGTTGTATCGTGAGTGGTTATATTGGTGTAATTAACATAAAAAAAAGAAAAGAAATTAAAACTCAAAATAAACGTCGGGCTGCAAACAAAATCCCGGTTGTGGTAGTATTGTAAAATGTAAGCGACCGGATATCGAACCGTGGGACTAATGTACATATTATAGTACCTAAGCGTGTCACAAATAGGGGGGATTAATTGACTTGTTTTATATAAATAAAAATAGTAGATAAAATTAACTAAGTAAGCAAATAAACTAAACGGGACTCTGGTTCACGTTTATAATTCTGCTCTTTCATGCTAGGTCTACTGGTTTAATTATAATTATTTGGCAAAATTCCTCTTATTATCTTAAGGTTTGAATCAAAACTCAAAAGAACTCGTTTACCAGAAAATGCAAGGTTCTAATCAAGGTTCAAGCAAATCAATGTAAACGGACGGTTTAGATATGAGGAATTATTTTTGCAACTGAAAATATTAACTTATTAAATCATAACAAGTTCTCTCCAGTTTTACGGCATAATTAACCTGTCTATTTATCACCGGTCTGATCAAATGGACTGGTAAAGCATTTTAATAAATTCATGAGGTTTATTAAAAAGATGCGTGAAACCATTAAGCGAAACAAACTTTATTAAAATTAAAACCAGTAAAACATATTGCATAATTAATATAGAAACATAATAATTATTCCCAGAATATACGTAAACTAGCCTAACATATTTAATAGTGATCTGCTAATTAAATACGTGAGACTAGAGGTGAAGCTAATGAGATGAAAAGAAAACAAATGGAGAAGCGGGAGATTAGAATGAAATGAACGAGTGAGTGAAAGTGTAGTGGTACGAAGATGGATTGATGGTGTGAATTGGAACTCCAGGAGGAACCACGGAAGGAACCTCCGGAAGGACACTGGAGAAGGTAAATGGAGCGTTGTATTTATAGAGGAAGAAGAAGAGGCAGAGTTGCAGCTCATTGATTGAGCTCGTTGATTGCAGCTCATTGATTGCAGGGGACAGAAACAAACGCGTGAGTAATTTCAGGTAGGCGCCGTCTGCTTAATGGATATGGCGGAGGCAAGTTGCAGAGCGATTCGGCGAAGAAGATAACCCGTCGCGTTTATTTCCAGATCTGTATTTTTACACGCGTCCGTGTAGATGTCCGCATTATTTCATGCGGTTACGTAGGCGGTTGCATGGGCTGCATGAGTCACGTCCGCCTATATGCATGCGGTTGTAGAGGCGGTTCCATGCAAATATAAGCCCGCATGCACGTCCTCCTCCACGTCCGCCTAACATGGGGCGGTTGCCCTTAGTGTTGTCCGCCTATTACAAGGCGGTTGCCTAGGCGGTTCTCCTCTTCTTGTCCGCCTATTACAAGGCGGTTGCAGGGGAGGACACACCACTGCACCTGCCTTACGCGTGACCTTGTTTTAATCCCTATAAACATATGTGTGTATTAGGTATTTTTCCTACATATTAACACATAAAATACATCAGTTAATATAACAACATAATTTATAGGAAAAACCCTAGATATGTGAGAAACATTACTAAAAATGCTACAAATTATAAGGTGATTAAACCCTAATAAGTCTATATGTTTTGCACTTATCAAACTTCCTCACACTTGACTTTTGCTTGTCCTCAAGCAAATAAGGAATATAATTATCTCTAAGCCAAATAATAAAACAAGATTAAATAAGTGTAGTAGGGAATTTAGACAAAGTGACTATTGAAAGAATAATTCTGCTCTTAGAAGTAGGTTTTTATAAACAGTGAAGAAGAACAATTTAATAAAAGCATAGAAAAACTAGACTGCAGAAAAACAAGTTAGATTAACCTGGGATTTCCAACCAACTTCAATTCTCTAACCCGGGATGACAAGGGGTGTGAAGTAATGCCTTATTCCGCAATACCTTTCAACACCACATACTCATGTTTATAAATATAAATTGCAATTTATTATTTACATCTTTTTTTTTTGAAGTGGAAATTGTATATACAAAGCACATATTATTTTATATATATATTTTTTTTGAATTGCATTATTTTTCTGTACCCCAGACTTTACTCTCTATCCTTGTAGCGGTGTTGGGTCTTCTATCCCAGGTCACGAGACCTTAGGTAGATAGGTGTTAAGCACCCCAAAGAACTTAATAACCGGATAGACGAGGCCTGTTTTTGGTTTAGAAAATTCATAAACAGTGGAGTACCTTGTATTTATCCTTTTCTTTCCTTGACTTTCCACATATTTCCATAATCCCAAGCTAAACTAAATTGGTTTTTACAACTAGCAGATCTATCATATTTTGAGTGAAAAGAGTATTTTGATGGAAAAATAATTTTATACAAACTCCTAAAAATAAAACCATCTTTCAGTTGTCACTTGACATAATTTCAAACACTTCTACAATTATTTTATCTCATTTTTATAATTTTTTTTTAATTAGGCAGTTTAGAGTAGCAATAAGTGAGTGTGGCATTATCGAACAGCTGTCATATTTTCAGGGAAAGGTCTCTCCATCCTCACACTTAAGAGGAGAAATGTCCTCATTGTTTAGAATTAAATTCAAGAAAAGGACCTTCCAAAATATGACAGGCCCAATAAGGATTAAACTCATATAGGTTGAACAGCAATATAATAAAGGAAGAATTGAAACTCCCCTTGTATTGTAGATTGAGGAAGGTATCCTTCCTCACACTTAAAGCTTTGGTAGGGGTGAGACGTTCCTCACACTTAAGTTTGCGCAAGTGTTCAACCGAAGATATCGAAATTCCTAGAGCAACTGAGGTTGCTTCCTTAGGCGAGTTCAGCTATATGTTCGAATATAGAATTTGTTCTGAAAAGAAAATCATATATAGTCAGCAGAACTCAAGTGGCACCAAAAGAAAATAATAATATGAAAAACATAAATAATTAGGCATAAATAACTTAAGCAAAAATAATAAAGTACTACATTAAATAAAAACATGAAGCAAACTGAACTGTTACCTTCCTGAAGTTTGATAAGGTTTAAACAGTATTAGTCTACAAAATGTTAGTAAACAACAGAGCAAAATAAAATACAATAAAATAAAGATAACAATAAAATAAAATCACTGCGGTGGTGGTGGGGCTGTGCAGGTCCCTGTCCTGTCTGATCAAGGAGACGCTGTAGGAGCTGAGCGGTCCGCTCATGCTGCTGCGCTGCCTGTGCATGCAGCTCGTCACTCCGATCTAAGCGCTGTGTCACCGTGACTGCTCAGCCATCATCCTCTGCTCAAAGCTCTCAAACCTCTGATGCATCTGCTGCTGCATCTGATGGAAGGCTTGGAGCTGAGTCTGTAAATCTGTCGAGAAAGGTACAGGAGCTGGAGTCTGCATCACATCAGTAGTCGGCACGTAGGGCTCCTCTCCCTGTGCAGTGTCAGCGGACGGGTGGTCGGGATCAGCAGAAGGTGTAGCTCCCGTAGAGGGTCCTGCTGCTGTGGATGATGCAGTGGAAGACCGGGCAGCGCTACCCTTAACCCAAGTACCGTCGTCCAAGCGCATAAAACCCCAGCGCCGCACAGTCTGCAGTGTGACTGGGCGCTCTCCTGTCCTGAGCTCTGCAGCTCGTGTGACATCTGTGGGAAGGACAGTGAAAAGGTGGTACCAGATGAAGAAGGGAAAGATGGGAGTGATCTTCTTCTTCTTCGTCCTCAGATAGGACACCACCTTGTGGAGCTGGCCGAACATGATGTGGCTGAAGGAGAGGCGCTGAGCAGGTGGAAAAGGAGCGAGGAAATAGTCTAGTAAAGCGCAGTCCTCATCAGAAGCATCATGCGCCGCGGATGGGCGTATCTGATGGCCAATGATGTCCAAGAGAAGCCTCTGCTGCAGTGTAGTGAAGCTCGCGAAAGGGAGGACTTCCTTGTCCTCCTCCCCTCGATGTCGGATCCTCCGACCCACATCCTGAAGCCACCGGGTCTTCGACATATGCATGTGATCCTCTGTGAATCCCCGGTACTCGTCAGGGCCAATCTGGATCTGTAGGACACATGAGAATGTCGTGGGTGTGATCTCCACAGGGTGATGGCGCACGTAAGAGGTAATGCTCAGATTGCCCGCCCGGGCATTCGCATAAAACTCTCTCACTAGCTCCTCACAGAAGATTCCCGCACCCAACTTCAGGACCAGAGAAAGTCCATGTCTGGCAAACAGGGTGTCCACCCCTGCAGCCTCTAGCACTTCAGGAGCAAATCTCCTCTCCATAATAAAGTCCTTGCCTAGGTCGTACCAGGCACGGGCTTCAGCCGAAATAAACCCGTCATCCCGAAGATCCGGATGACGAAGAGGAGCAGAAGAAGATGATGCCCCAGGGCAATTGCCCCTAGCAGATCCAGAACCAGATAGACCACCACGCATACGAGGAGGCATACTAATATTTTTGGAAATTTGAAGTAAACAAAATTAACATCATAACAATTAATATTAAATAATTAAACAGAGTAATAATAATAACATAAAAATTAACAAATAAAAGCAACATAGAAATCAACAAAAATTAACAAACATAAAA
>CM041776.1:282821459-282852493 GCA_023374045.1 Limonium bicolor
GTAAAACATATTACATAATTAATACAAATACATAATAATTATTCCCAGAGTATACGTAAACTAGCCTAACATATTAAATAGTGATCTGCCATTTAAATACGTGAGACTAGAGGTGAGACTAATGAAATGAAAAGAAAACAAATGAAGAAGCGGGAGAATAGAAATGGAATGAACGAGTGAGTGAAAGTGTAGTGGTACGAAGATGGATTGATGGGGTGAATTGGAACTCCAGAAGGAACCACGGAAGGAACCTCTGGAAGGACACTGGAGAAGGTGAATGGAGCGTGGCTTATATAGAGGAAGTGAAGAGGCAGGTCTGGAGTGGAAGAACGTTTATTGCCGATTGAGTGCAGCTCATTGATTGCTCATTGATTGCATCTCATTGATTGCAGGGGACAGAACAAACGTGTGAGTGATTTAAGGTAGGCGCCGACTGGTAATGGATATGGCGGAAACAAGTTGCAGACAGTCGGCGAAGAAGATAACCCGTTGCGTTACACGTGTCCGCATGGTTGTCCGCTTTATTTCATGCGGTTATATGGGGCGGTTGCAGGGGCGGTCCTCCCTTACGTCCGCCTTATATAGGGCGGTTGCAGGGGCGGTCCTCCCTTACGTCCGCCTAGACCTGGGCGGTTGCATGGGCAGTTGGTCACGTCCGCATGCACTCACGTACTCATGTCCGCATGCAACTAGGCGGTTGCATGGGCGGTTAGCTCACGTCCGCCTATTCCCATGCGGTTGCATGGGCGGTTACATGGGCTGGACACGCCTCTGTGTGCTTCTCACGTGCCTCTCTTTTAATCCCTTATAATATATGTGTTTATTTGGCATTTTTCCTACATTTTAACACATATAATACATCAGTTAATATAACAACATAATTATAGGAAAAACCCAAGATAAGTGAGAAACATTACTAAAAATGCTACAAATTATAAGGTGATTAAACCCTAATAAGTCTATATGTTTTGCACTTATCAAACTTCCTCACACTTGACTTTTGCTTGTCCTCAAGCAAATAAGGAATATAATTATCTCTAAGCCATAATAATAAAACAAGATTAAATAAGTGTAGAAGGGAATTTAGACAAAGTGACAATTGAAAGAATAATTCTGCTCTTAGAAGTAGGTTTTTATAAACAGTGAAGAAGAACAATTTAATAAAAGCATAGAAAAACTAGACTGCAGAAAACAAGTTAGATTAACCTGGGATTTTCAACCAATTTCAATTCTCTAACCCGGGATGACAAGGGGTGTGAAGTAATGCCTTATTCCGCAATACCTTTCAACACCACATACTCATGTTTATAAATATAAATTGCAATTTATTATTTACATTTTTTTAATGTGCAAATTGTATATACAAAGCACATATTATTATTATATTTTTTTGAATCGCATTATTTTTCTGTACCCCAGACTTTTCTCTCTATCCTTGTAGCGGTGTTGGGTCTTCTATCCCAGGTCACGAGACCTTAGGTAGATAGGTGTTAAAGCACCCCAAAGAACTTAATAACCGGATAGACGAGGCCTGTTTTTGGTTAGAAAAATTCATAAACAGTGGAGTACCTTGTCTTTATCCTTTTCTTTCCTTGACTTTCCACATATTTCCATAATCCCAAGCTAAACTAAATTGGTTTCTACAGTTAACAGATCTATCATAGTTTGAGTAAAAATAGAGTATTTTGATGGAAAATAATTTTATACAAACTCCTTAAAATAAAACTATCTTTCAGTTGTCACTTGACATAATTTCAGACACTTCTACAATTAATTTATCTTGTTTTTTCATCATTTTTTTTAATTTAGGCAGTTTAGAGTAGCAAAAAGCGAGTGTGGCATTATCGAACAACTGTCATATTTTCAGGGAAAAGTCTCTCCTTCCTCACACTTAAGAGGAGCAATGTCCTCATTGTTCAGAATTAAATTCAAGAAAAGGACCTTTCAAATTATGACAGACTGATAAAGGATTAAACTCATATAGGTTGAACAGCAATATAATAAAGGAAGAATTGAAACTCCCCTTGTATCGTAGATTGAGGAAGGTATCCTTCCTCACACTTAAAGCTTTGGTAGGGGTGAGACGTTCCTCACACTTAAGTTCGCGCAAGTGTTCAACCGAAGATATCGAAATTCCTAGAGCAACTGAGGTTGCTCCCTTAGGCGAGTTCAGCTATATGTTCGAATATATAATTTATTCTGAAAAGGGAACCATATATAGCCAGCAGAACTCAAGTGGCATCAAAAGAAAATAATAATATGAAAAACATAAATAATAAAGCATAAATAATAAAGCAAAAATAATAAAGCACTACATTAAATAAAAACATGAAGTAAACTGAACTGTTACCTTCCTGTATGTAACAAAAGTTTGACAAGGTTAAAACAATATTAGCCTTACAAAATGTTAGTAAACAACAGAGAAATATAAAATAAAACCTAAATAAAAATAAATATCACTGCGGTGGTGGTGGAGGCTGTGAAGGCTGCGCTGGTCCCTGGCCTATCTGAGCGAGGAGATGCTGCATGAGCTGAGCGGTCTGTGAATGCAACTCGTCACTCGGTCTAAGCGCTGAGTCATCCGTGTCTGCTCAGCCAGCATCCTCTGCTGGGCCTGCTCAAAGCTCTCAAAGCGCTGATGCATCTGCTGCTGCATCTCATGGAAGGCCCGAAGCTGGGTCTGTAGATCTGTCGAGATAGGTACAGGAGCTGGAGTTTGCATCACGTCAGTAGTCGGCACGTAGGGCTCCTCTCTCTGTGCAGTGTCAGCGGACGGTGGGTCGGGATCAGCTGAAGGTGTAGCTCCCGTAGAGGGTCCTGCTGCTGTGGATGATGCAGTGGAAGACCGGGCAGCGCTACCCTTGACCCAAGTACCGTCATCTAAGCGCATAAAACCCCAGCGCCGCACAGTCTGCAGTGTGACTGGGCGCTCTCCTGTCCGGAGCTCTGCACCTCGTGTGATCTCTACTGGGAGGACAGTGAAAAGGTGGTACCAGATGAAGAAGGGAAAAATAGGAGTGATCTTCTTCTTCGTCCTCAGATAGTAGACCACCTTATGGAGCTGGCTGAACATGATGTGGCTGAAGGAGAGGTGCTGAGTGGGTGGAGATGGAGAGAGGAAATAGTCTAGTAAAGCGCAATCCTCATCAGAAGCATCGTGCGCCGCAGATGGGCGAATCTGATGACCGAGGATGTCCAGGAGAAGCCTCTGCTGCAGTGTGGGGAAACTCGCGAAAGGGAGGACATCCTTGTCCTCCTCCCCTCGATGTCGGGTCCTCCGACCTACATCCTGAAGCCACCTCGACTTCGACCTATGCATGTGATCCTCTGTGAATCCTCGGAAATCGTCAGGACTAACCGGGATCTGTAGGATACATGAGAATGTCGAGGGTGTGATCTCCACGGGGTGATGGCGTACGAAAGAGGTAATGCTCAGATTGCCCGCCCGGGCATTCGCATAAAACTCTCTAACTAGCTCTGCACAATAGAGTCCCGCACCTATCTTTAGGACCAGCGAAAGTCCAAGTCTGGCAAACAGGGTGTCCACCCCTGCAGCCTCTAGCACTTCAGGTGCAAATCTCCTCTCCATAATAAAATCCTTGCCTAGATCGTACCAGGCACGGGCTTCTGCCGAAATGAAACCGTCATCCCGAAGATCCGGATGACGAGTAGGTGCAGAAGAAGATGATGCTCCGGGGCAGTTGCCCCTAGCAGGTCCAGAACCAGAAAGACCACCACGCATACGAGGAGGCATACTAATATTTTTGGAAATTTGAAGTAAACAAAAATTAACAGCATAACAATTAAAATTTAATATTAAACAGAGTAATAATAATAACAAGAAAATTAACAAATAATAGCAACATAAAAATCAACAAACAATAAAAAACATAAAAATCAAATAAACAACAACAACATAAAAATTAACAAAAATTTAATAAACAAAAAGCAACATAAAAATTAATATTAATAACAACATGAAGATTAATATTAAAAACAACATAAAAATTAATATTAATAACAGAGCATTAATATTTGACATAAACATTTTAGCAAATTAGCAAAAATAGAAAACAAGTAGAACAAATAATATAAAATATAAACAAAAATAAAAATAAAATAAACAACAAAAATTCTATCGAAAATTCGACAGAACCTCCCCTAAAATTCTTCGATTCGCCACAATTAATTTCAGTCAAACTCTAGGTAATTCAATACCATTATCATACAAATCCACATATAACAACCTATAATCATAAACTATTCTTTTAATAACAACAAGGCAAAATAAAATTGGAAAATGCTAGTTTTTTAACAAGCAATTCGTATATATATATACCTAAATTTGGAATTCATCCAAAAACACCAAATCTAAGTGTAATAAGTGAAGATTTAACCTTGTGTATGTATATTATGATTCATAGAAGAAGAATTCGAAGACAAATTTGCAAATTAAACTCGAAATTTTCGAATTGGTTAACCTAGGGTTTCGAAAATTCAGTCTCTAATTTCTCCTAATGTAGTTCATTATTCACGGATTTGAAGCTATAGAAACGTAGAGAATTGAAAAACGAAGATTTCGGTACTAACCTTGCGTGATTCGGTGGAGAATTGAAGAAGTTGTGGTGATTTGAAGATGGGGGTTGTCGCGCGACTGGTTGTTCTCTTTGGTATCGGGTTGAGTTGGGAGAAGAATTGGGGAAGAACAGACTAGCTTAATGAAACGCGGAGTTGAAGCCTCCTTTTTTTTCTGAGTAGAGGGACGTCCGCTTGGACGTCCGCGTGTAGAGAGGCGGACAAGGCTAGGCGGACCGCGTGGAGACCGCGTGAGACGGGGCGGACATGCATGGGACGTCCGCTTGGCGTCCGCGGCTAATGAGGCGGACACGGGGGCGGAGTGATAAGTGTCCAAATGAGCATGTTTTATAGGTGTATTTCATATATTATATTAGCACTTTTCTTGCTCATTTCTCCACTTCGGTTAGTTTTCCTCTAGTTTATGTTTTATTGTTTATCTCACGAATTTATTGGTTTAACATGAGGAAAACCAAGCTGGGAGTAAAGTAGACAAAGAGACGAACGCATAGACGCAAACGGCTCAGAAAACGGAGCCCAAACGAAGAATATAGAGCCAGTCGAACAGAGCCAGCGAGAAGCACGCGACATGCACGTACTGCATGCATGCAACCGCCTTCAATTGAGGCGGTCTTCTCTGTGGGCAACCGCCCAAAGTTTAGGCGGTCAAGGCTGAGGCAACCGCCTCTTACAGAGGCGGAACAGGTAGAGGCAACCGCCTCAAAGGGAGGCGGACAAGAGTGAGGCTACCGCCTCAAAGGGAGGCGGACGTGAGAGAGGCTACCGCCTGCGGTCAATTTAGAGGCTACCGCCTCTTAACAGGCGGACACCACACAGACTACCGCCTCGCGGACAGAAGACCGCCTCGCGGTAAATATAGAGGCTACCGCCTCTTAACTCGCGGACAACACTGAGGCTACCGCCTCCCTATCAGGCGGACGAGACACAGGCTACCGCCTGGTTCACTCGCGGACAAGACAGAGAAGACCGCCACTTATCAGGCGGTCGTATATAAAATTGCGCCCCCGAGCTTATCTTCTTCGCCCGTCTTCTTCTTCGTCTGCAACTTGCGCCGACTCGTCCACTGCAACTTATCTATCTACCCCGCCGGCGCCTACCATATTTCCCTCACGCGTGAGCTCTGTCCCCTGCGCAATCAAAGAGCAACAGTTAAACAAAATCGTACGGAGCTTCTTCTCCTCTGCCTCTATATAAACCGACGCCCCTTCTGCGAATAAAATCAACTCCCTTCCTCCGAATCCAAATCGTTAGTTGTTAGTTGTTAATTATTATCGTTAGTATTAGACCACTCCACGACCACCACCATTCACCTCGTATCCTCCACTTCTCCATTTTATTTTCATTCAACAATTCCCCACGAAGCAGAGGCAGTATAAAAGAACAGAAGAAAAGGGAGCTGGAACAGAAGTGAATCGCAGTCCAGTCTCCGCCAGCAGTCTCCAAATTA
This sequence comes from Limonium bicolor, assembly GCA_023374045.1. Taxonomy (NCBI): domain Eukaryota; kingdom Viridiplantae; phylum Streptophyta; class Magnoliopsida; order Caryophyllales; family Plumbaginaceae; genus Limonium; species Limonium bicolor. The sequence goes on from CM041776.1 coordinate 282,827,503, forward strand.
ATGGCTATTTCTGTTTCCTTTTTATTACTGTTAATGTCTGAGTGATTTTATTCGTATCCTAGGATGGGGTTTGTTCTTAAATAATTCAGACTTATTATTAATACCAAGTTTGCTTATAAATATTTGTTTTGTCTCTCTAAATTATTAAATGCTTAATAACTGATCATTTTTATGCATTCACGGTTTCTCTTATTTCAATGATTTTGTAAATCTGAGAATAGACCACAAAGAGAGATAAACGTTAGATTTTATACTCCTTGATTAGCAGATAAAATCCATCGCTGTTATAAAAAGAATTCTCGCTTAAAGCTAATAAATAATTTTAGACTTTTTCTGATTGTAAAAAGTCTAATGAATTAATTAAGAGTTGTCCTTATCTATGATTTAGGAAGGCCACAAGATAAATTCTTAACAGACAAATAAGAGCAAATTAGGATTATAATTATTGTCTGTACTTAAATAAATATTTATCACCTGTTTCACTTATTAAACTTGTTTTAATTCCTTTAAGCAAATATTGTTAAATGCTTATTCTGACAAATACTGCATTTATTTTGGTAGCTATCAATATATGATTTTGAGATAGTTAAAGTACCACAAAGGAATTAAGCTTGGTATTTACACTCCGGATTGAGCAGGAAAATACTAAGGCTATTAATAGGAGTTCGTAACTGACAATTATTAACTCTAATAGACAATAAATATTTGAGACAGGATTATAAAATTGTTTAAGTAATTTAGGAAATTCCCCCGCTATCCTAGGATACCTTTTTCCATCCATTTACTTATTTTACTTTGTTTTACTGTTTTTATTATTTCTGTACTAATCCTAAATCCAAGCTTGCCTCCGGCTAAACCCCAATTTATTATTTATGCACTTTTGTTTATCTTTTTGTACATTTACTAACTGGATAATTAATTAGATAGTTGCGAAGTCTCTGTGGATACGACCTTGTTGTACTACAAAGATTGGGTTCACTGCCCATAGTTAGCAGGATAGTTTAACTACTATTTTGCCCAACAAGTTTTTGGCGCCGTTGCCGGGGACTTCGGTCCAACTATCTGATTCATTATCTGTTTAGTTTTTCTTTTATTTTCTGTAATTACCCTTTTTTGTATAAATTTTTGTTTCTTTTTAAAGGTACTTAATTCTGATGGATGGTCACTACGATCAGGCAGAAGATTGGTATGGTTACCCTATGGCGCAGATGACTACAGTCAATGGAGTGTCTGCCAAGGTGTGGAGGAGACCATGAAAGTTCCCATTGTCCTAAGGTCGCAATAGAAAGAGACAACGCCATTTTACGGGAAATGATGGCAATTTTACCTCAACCATTGAAATGATCCGGCAAAGAACGCTAGATCAGGTAGAACACATGGAAAAACCCGTTCCACAACTGAATGCAGTGGTTCACACGAGGAAGAACAACCTGCTGAGGACTTAAGCTACTTTCCACCTCCCCCTATTCGAATTAGAGAATCCATAACAAACAAACAATCAGATTATGAAGACAACCCCTCAGAAGAGAGTTTCTCCTTGGACTTCATGGAGTCCCCTCCCTCTGAAATCAACTACTACTTCCCCTCCTTCACCGTGCTTTACCAGAAGATGAGGGTGGATACATCCTCAATCTTGAGAAGGAGGAGATGCCGCCCCCTCCGAGTCATCAGAAGAGAGTGCTATAGTAAATTTCAAGGAGCCACTTCCCTCTGAAGATCCCTTTCAAAGTTCTTACCATAAGCCTCAACAACAAGAGGAGGATTTTTACATCCTCCAATTTGAGGAAGAAAAGTCATTTCCACCGGGTCTTCTGTTAGAAACTACGTTCCCTGCAGTACCTCCTCAAACACCAGATTTTGAGGAGTATTAATTTTTTATTATTAGGCCGAGGAACGTTTTGTTTTGATCCAGGATAACGACAAAGCGTCTAGCCAAAGACGTTAAAGAAAGGCAGCTTCCTGGGAGGCAACCCGGGTTGTACTTTTATTTATTTTGCCTTTATGTTCTTTTAATTTTCAGGTTCTCTTTAATTTTTTTTTTGCTAACTTTTAACCCCGTTTTTAGTATGGTTGCTTCTAGTGTCTTATGCAGGTGCACCTTCATTTTACACCGCAAACCAAGCTACGCTACTTGAGGCTGAAGCTAAGTGTGGGGAACTCCTATAAACGCAACTAGCAAAAATAATATCAGGGGAATTACCAGTTCTTTGTTTTTGCTTTTTATTTAAATCAAAAATTGCAGAGGAGCGTTTTAATGTGCTTAACTGTTATTTGTGATCTTTGTGTTATCTCTATTTTATCTACTTACCGAAAAGGCCTTTGAGGTTTTCCCTTTTTTTTTGGTGAAACAATGAGGGACATTGTTCAATTTAAGTGTGGGGGAGTGTTGCCCTTTTCGGTGACATTTTGTGCTTAAATGTTTAATCTCTCTCCTTATCTTTCGTTTGTCCAATTCAATATTATAGACCCTTATATGTGGGTTGTTCTCTTTAAAAATAAAATTGTTATGAATTGTGGGATAAATGGTACAAATTTTAAAATTTTGATTACTTTGAGGGCATTTTTATGCGTGTGACCAAATGATCTGAAATGGTTGGATTTTATTGCTCAGGGTTTCTTTCTGTCTTCTTTTATGGGATTTTGCTAAGGGGTACTTTTCTGTTAAAAAAAAAGAGAAAGAAAATAAAATAAGGTACTTGCGAGACACATTGGTAACCAACAAAGAGAGTTTGAGTGTTCTTAAATACAAAAGCTTGATGCTTATCTATTATCTATCATCCCTTATGCAAAAGTGAAAAATGATAAATCTATTTTTCCTTTTGTTTTCTCCTCATGCCCATTCTTGAGAGAAGTTGGCCATGGTGAAAATTCTCAGAGTCACCTAAAAAGAAACATTGAGTACCTTAGATCATACCCCGAAACTCATATTTTAATTTACCCTGAGCACACCTTGCCACCAGCAGTTAATTTTCACACTCCTCAATTAAGTAAAAAGATCATGTGTATCCTACCCTTCATAATAATATTTGTTAGTATTGAGCATTCCCTACTTGGGTACGTGATTTTGCTTGAGGACAAGCAAAAAGATAAGTGTGGGGGTGTGATAAGTCCAATGAGCATGTTTTATAGTGTATTTCATATTATATTAGCACTTTTCTTGTTCATTTCTCCACTTCGGTTAGTTTTCCTCTAGTTTATGTTTTATTGTTTATCTCACGAATTTATTGTTTAACATGAGGGAAACCAAGCTGGGAGGTAAAGTAGACAAAGAGACGAACGCATAGACGCAAACGCTTCAGAAAACGAGCCCAAACGAAGAATATAGAGCCAGTCGAACAGAAGCCAGCGAGAAGCACGCGACATCACGTATGCATGCATGCAACCGCCTTCAATTGAGGCGGTCTTCTATGTGGGCAAACCGCCCAAAGTTTAGGCGGTCAAAGGAGGCCAACCGCCTCTTAACAGAGGCGGAACAGGTAGAGCAACGCCTCAAAGGGAGGCGGACAAGAGTGAGGCTACCGCCTCAAAGGGAGGCGGACGTGAGAGAGGCTACGCCTGCGGCAATTAGAGGGCTACCGCCTCTTAACAGCGCGGAACCCACACAGACTACCACCTCCGCGGGACAGAAGACCGCCTCGCGGTAAATATAGAGGCTACCGCCTCTTAACTCGCGGACAACACTGAGGCTACCGCCTCCCTATCAGGCGGACGAGACACAGGCTACCGCCTGGTTCACTCGCGGACAAGACAGAGAAGACCGCCACTTATCAGGCGGTCGTATATAAAATTGCGCCCCCGAGCTTATCTTCTTCGCCCGTCTTCTTCTTCGTCTGCAACTTGCGCCGACTCGTCCACTGCAACTTATCTATCTACCCCGCCGGCGCCTACCATATTTCCCTCACGCGTGAGCTCTGTCCCCTGCGCAATCAAAGAGCAACAGTTTTAAACAAAATCGTACGGAGCTTCTTCTCCTCTGCCTCTATATAAACCGACGCCCCTTTGCGAATAAAATCAACTCCCTTCCTCCGAATCCAAATCGTTAGTTGTTAGTTGTTAATTATTATCGTTAGTATTAGACCACTCCACGACCACCACCATTCACCTCGTATCCTCCACTTCTCCATTTTATTTTCATTCAACAATTCCCCACGAAGCAAGCAGGAGCAGATAAAAGAACAGAAGAAAAGGGAGCTGGAACAGAAGTGAATCGCAGTCCAGTCTCCGCCAGCAGTCTCCAAATTAATGGCTATTTCTGTTTCCTTTTTATTACTGTTAATGTCTGAGTGGATTTTATTCGTATCTAGGATGGGGGTTTGTTCTTAAAAATTCAGACTTATTATTAATACCAAGTTGCTTATAAATATTTGTTTTGTCTCTTAAATTATTAAATGCTTAATAACTGATCATTTTTATGCATTCACGGTTTCTCTTATTTCAATGATTTTGTAAATCTGAGAATAGACCACAAAGAGAGATAAACGTTAGATTTTATACTCCTTGATTAGCAGATAAAATCCATCGCTGTTATAAAAAGAATTCTCGCTTAAAGCTAATAAATAATTTTAGACTTTTTCTGATTGTAAAAAGTCTAATGAATTAATTAAGAGTTGTCCTTATCTATGATTTAGGAAGGCCACAAGATAAATTCTTAACAGACAAATAAGAGCAAATTAGGATTATAATTATTGTCTGTACTTAAATAAATATTTATCACCTGTTTTACTTATTAAACTTGTTTTAATTCCTTTAAGCAAATATTGTTAAATGCTTATTCTGACAAAATACTGCATTTATTTGGTAGCTATCAATATATGATTTTGAGATAGTTAAAGTACCACAAAGGAATTAAGCTTGGTATTTACACTCCGGATTGAGCAGGAAAAACTAAGGCTATTATAGGAGTTCGTAACTGACAATTATTAACTCTAATAGACAATAAATATTGAGACAGGATTATAAAATTGTTTAAGTAATTTAGGAAATTCCCCCGCTATCCTAGGATACCTTTTTCCATCCATTTACTTATTTTACTTTGTTTTACTGTTTTTATTATTTCTGTACTAATCCTAAATCCAAGCTTGCCTCCGGCTAAACCCCAATTTATTATTTATGCACTTTTGTTTATCTTTTTGTACATTTACTAACTGGATAATTAATTAGATAGTTGCGAAGTCTCTGTGGATACGACCTTGTTGTACTACAAAAGATTGGGTTCACATGCCCATAGTTAGCAGGATAGTTTAACTAATTTTTGCCAACACGGAGCGACCTGTGGGCGTCCGCGGCTAATGAGGCGGACAGGGGCGGGACCGCATGATGGCTGTCCGCTTGGGATGGGGCGGACTTCTAAGCGGACAACCTCTGTTACGTTTTTTTTTATTTATCCTATTTACAACAAAAAAAAAAAAAAATGGCATAAAATTATAAGTTAGTAATAAAAATGACATAAAATTATAAGTTAGTAGTTAGATGACATAAATTATAAGTTAGAAGTTAATTTACAGAAAATTAAATGTTAGTAATTAGTTGACAGAATATTAAACGTTAAAATTAGTATACATAAATTAAAATGTTAGAAGTTAGAATTAAAGTTAGGAGTTAGATAAACAACAAAAAATAATAATATAAACAAAAATATAGATAATTAAATAAACAATAAACAAAATATTATGGACATAGTATTAACAAAATATTATAATTAATTAAATCAGAAACAGAATAGTATGGACATAATATTAACAGAATTAAACAGAATATTTATAATTAAACAGGTGAATAATCCGGGGCTTAGGAACTAGAATAAATCTAGTCCCGGCAACGGCGCCATTTTTGCAGACGTTGTAAAGTGAGTGGTTATATCGTGTGTAATTAACATAAAGAAAAGAAATTAAAACTCAAAATAAACGTCGGGCTGCAAACAAAATCCGGTAGTGGTAGTGGTAGTATAGTAAAAATGTAAGCGACCGGATATCGAACCGTGGGACTAATGTACATATTATAGTACCTAAGCGTGTCACAAAAAAGGGGGGATTAATTGACTTGTTTTAAAAAATAAAAAGGGAAGATAAAAATTAACTAAGTAAGCAGATAACTAAAGGGACTCTGGTTCACGTTAATATAATATCTGCTCTTTCATGCTAGGTTTACTGGTTTAATTATAATTGTTTGGCAAAATTCCTCTTATTATCTTAAGGTCTAAATCATAGACTCAAAAGAACTCGTTTACCAGAAAATGCAAGGTTGTAATCCAGGTTCAAGCATATCATATGTAAACGGACGGTTTAGATATGAGGAATTATTTTTGCTTCTGGAAATACTAACTTATTAAATCATAATAAGTTTTCTCCAGATTTACGGCTTAATTAACCCATCTATTTTTTCATCAATCAGATTAGAAATAGATTTCGTAAAGCATTTTAATAAATTCATGAGGTTTATTAAAAAGATGCGAGGAAACCTTTAAGCGTAACAAACTGTATTAAAATTAAAACCAGTAAAACATATTGCATAATTAATACAAATACATAATAATTATTCCCAGAGTATAGTAAAAGAGCCTAACATATTAAATAGTGATCTGCCATTTAAATACGTGAGACTAGAGGTGAGAATGAAATGAAAAGAAATGAAGAACAAATGAAGAAGGGGAGAATAGAAATGGAATGAATGAGTGAGTGAAAGTGTAGTGGTACGAAGATGGATTGATGGGTGAATTGGAACTCCAGAAGGAACCACGGAAGGAACCTCTGGAAGGACACTGGAGAAGGTGAATGGAGCGTGGCTTATATAGAGAAGCGAAGAGGCAGGTCTGGAGTGGAAGAACGTTTATTGCCGATTGAGTGCAGCTCATTGATTGCTCATTGATGCATCTCATTGATTGCAGGGGACAGAACAAACGCGTGAGTGATTTAAGGTAGGGCGCCGACTGGTTTGGATATGGAGGAGGCGGAAACAAGTTGCAGACAGTCGGCGAAGAAGATAACCCGTTGCGTTACACGTGTCCGCATGGTTGTCCGCTTTATTTCATGCGGACAACCTCCTCTTGTCTGCCTTATATGGGGCGGTTGCAGGGGCGGTCCTCCCTTACGTCCGCCTAGACCTGGGCGGTTGCATGGGCGGTTGGTCACGTCCGCATGCACTCACGTACTCACGTCCGCATGCAACTAGGCGGTTGCATGGGCGGTTAGCTCACGTTCGCCTATTCCCATGCGGTTGCATGGGCGGTTACATGGGCTGGACACGCCTCTGTGTGCTTCTCACGTGCCTCTCTTTTAATCCCTTATAATATATGTGTTTATTTGGCATTTTTCCTACATTTTAACACATATAATACATCAGTTAATATAACAACATAATTATAGGAAAAACCCAAGATAAGTGAGAAACATTACTAAAAATGCTACAAATTATAAGGTGATTAAACCCTAATAAGTCTATATGTTTTGCACTTATCAGTAGTCGGAAATGAAAAAAATGATTATTTTAATATGACATTTACAAATTTGTATCGATTTAGCCCAACTCAAATAATTCACCCGAATTAGACCCATAACCCGAAAAAACCAAATGCGCCATTGACTAACCCGAATCATAGGAAACCAAACCAAAACCACCCTAGCCGAAAATCACCCAAACCGAAATACAATCGAATCGATCCAAACCAACCCGTAACTTCATAAACCCGAACTAAACCCGAAAAACCGAATTCACCCGACTCAGTCCGATCCGAGCCGAATATTATATAGTTCAAAACGGGTCCGAACCAAACCTAACCAAACCGAACCCGAAAGATTGACCCGAATTGCCACCTCTACCTTTGGTGATATTGTTTTCCTTGTAACTTTGTCCAGCCAATGAGGGTTATAGGAGCTTGAGTTTTTCATGAAAATAGGTGAATAAAATGAGCTAGAATGAAGGGACTTTCGGACATACACAACCAAGGAAAAAGACTTGGAGTTTAGAGCACATTTTCTTACCTTTAGCTTTGGTTAGACTCAGCTAACTTCCTCCATGATTTATCCATGGTTTTTGGCCTTCAAAAACTGTATATTTTTTATCCACCACAAGAAGGAAAGAGGTTGGAGTTGTTCTTGCTTTGTAGGTGAAGAAAGGAGAAGATTTTAGGAGTAAGGTAAGTGTTTAATTGTATAGCTTGTATTATTCCATGGGAGAAGCAATGGAGAAAGCTATAGAAAGAAGAAGATGAAGAACTCAGCCAAGGGATAAGGGATGACTCTGTAGTATGGGGAGAAATGAGAGAGTATGGGAGTGTGTGAGTTGGGGTTCCCCATGTGGAAGACTTTTTATGACTTAGGAACCTTCCTTCCTAAGAGGGATTTTCTTTTAGAGCCCCTTTTCCCCCTTTAAAAAACCAGCCACATTATATATAGGAGGGGTATGTTTGTCATTTGGTAATTTATAATATTAAGGGTTCATAAGTTGTACATTAGGACTTACTTAATGTGTTAGATTGTAACCAATTTGATTACCTTATCCTAAGGTGTATTTCGTTTTGTTTTTGAGTGAGCTATTATATTCATGAGTCATCTTGACCATATGAAATATATTCTTGATTCACTCACATTACTTGTGCTCTTAATTCATGTAATGGTTTCTCCTTGTAATTACTTCCACTTTATTCCAATTCAAGACATCCACAATCCTATTTTACCTTTCATGTGATATATAATCAAGAAAGAAGTGTGTGGGAACAAACGGAAGTGAAATCGGAGTTAAAACGCCGAATCTAGAGCAAAAATAGTGCCTTAGTGAAATCTGCTAATGTAGTTTCAGGGTTGGTTCAGGAGTCTTGAATTGCCCGTTCCGGGGCCGAACTCAACTGCCCATAATGGCCTACCTGTTCCGGATGTCTGGCCAGAGGTTCCAGACATCCAGAACTGTCTGTCTAGGGGTCAAATAGAGCTGATCAACACTGACCCGGCCCGGCGGCCCAACCGGAAATAAAACCCATCCAGAAAAAATTCCGGGGGGTTTGGACAACAAATCAGGCCCGAATGAAAAACCGGACCGGGCTTCGGCAAAATTTTAGGCCGCAACTATGCCCGGCCTGTTTTAATATTATTATCTATATATTATAAATATAATAATATAATACTCCTCTTGTTTTCGGTATATGATTTGTTGGGTTCTTTCACTAGTTTCAAAATAGAAGATGTTCTAACCTTTTTTGTGATCTGCTTTCCAATTCTACCCTCCCATATTTATTTTACAACTCTAATTTGCAAATTATTTCAATTCTCAATGCAAAAAATAAGGATAAAATAGTCTAAATTTTCTCTTTAATTTTTATGCCTAGAGTTAGAAAATAAAATACTGAAAATGGGAGGAAGTATATATTTAAATTAATTTTATATAATACCTTGTATTATTTATTTAAATTTATATAATATTATAATTGCATACAACATATATTCATATTATATTTAATTATATTAATATTATATATAGTCTATATATTTTTTCAAAAAAACTAACAATATTATAAAAAAAATTATAAAACCGGGCGGGCGGGCCGGGCAATGGCAAAGATTAAAATAAGTCCGGGCCTAGCCCGGCCCGGCCCGAAAAAATAAAAAACGGGCTTGGACAAAAATATAGGCCCGTTCGGGCCTAGAATTCAATGTCGGCCCGGTCCGAACCCGGCCCGCCCGCCCATTTGATCAGCTCTAGGGTCAAAGTTGCCCGTTCCAGAGGTCGGAACCTCCTGTTTCAACAACTTCTCATGGATTTAATGGTTATAGCACTTAGTACACACCATAACACTCCTTTGCAACCATCAAGTTATATATATTTAGTATATAAATATGTTTAGAGGTTATATAATTCCTTAATTAAATTCTATAAATCTTAGGGGTATTTCAGTTACACTCTGTCAAAAAGTGAGAAAATTATTTTTTGTAAAACTCTTAATGATCTTAAAGATCCATCGGGTACTCATCAAATATCAAAAGCCTTGTCTCAATGTCAGATTTGAAGATGATTGGCATGAAATCACATGAATGTCATGTCATGATGCAACATCTTCTCTAAATTGTCATTCGTGGTATACTACCTAAGGATGTGACGTTCACTATTACAAAGCTTTGTTACTTTTTCAACACAATATCTAGTAAGGTTATTGACATAGATATGCTGGATGATCTGCAAACAGATTTGATAGTGACATTATGTGGTTGGAAATGCACTTCCTCCTTCATTTTTTGATATTATGGTGCATTTAACGATCCATCTTGTAAGGGAAGTCAAGCTATATGGACCTATCTATTTAAGGTACATGTATCAATTTGAGATACATATGAGTGTTTTGAAGGGAATGGTTAGAAACCGTTAGAGACCGGTTGGTAGCATTATTGAAGGCATCACAACAGAAGAAGCAATTGAATTTTGAATAGATTATCTATAAGGGGTTCAAGATGTTGGTATGCCAAGGTCATGGCACGAGGTAAGGCTTGAAGGTACAAGTTTATTTGAAAGAAAGATTGTAGTGGCTAGTGTAACACTGATAAATCTGTCAACCAAAATAGTGGTGTAAGCGTATTAGCATCATCCAATGAATATGCTACTTTGAGAGAAAGTATGTCAGTGCCCTCATCTGATACTTATTACAATGTAATAGAAGGTATAGGGGAACTTGATTATGTCAAGTATCAATTTACACTTTTTTCATGTATGTGGGTTGACAATGACAGAGTGTTCAAGTTGATGTATTTGGGATTAAGTATGTAGATTTCACTTGTAAAGCTTACAAATATGATCCGTTGGTATTAGCCTCAGAAGTAAAACAAGTTTCTACATCACAGATCCACCAAATAGCGGTATGTGGTGCTTCAACGGAAAAGACACATCATCGGCGTTGGTGACGTGGTTGATGAAGAAGACTATGATTTAGGTGAGGATACACCATCATTTTCTAAAGGAATAACATCAAAAGATGATGATTACTCAAATAATGAGACTGAAGATGTACGATCGGACCACAATGAAGGAATATGGATTGAAAAACAAAAATAATTGTACTAAGCTATAGAGGCATATGATGCTTTCTATCTTGTTAGCTACTCCTTCTATACAAAATATAACTCATTTTAGAGTTGAATCTGGATAGATTTAAGTCCAGATTCATCTAAAAAATGACGTATATTTGAATAGGAGGTAGTATTTGTTAGTAGCGATCTAAACATTTATGCTTGAAACTTGGTGAATGATGTATTCTTTGTTGTGTTTGTAGATTCGAGAAATCACTATGAATGAAGATTATATTTGTGATACTGATACTCATATGCATGAGGATGCATATGATGATGAGGATCATGACAATGATGAAGATGCATATAATGATGAGGCACATGGTGATGAGGATAACACTAATGCTGCCAAGAAAAAAAAGGAGAGGACCATCTAGAATTATAAAATTCAAAAAAGTGCAAGAATTGAAGTTCCTTGAATGGATGAGAACCTGGAAGCGACCGGTAAATGAGCAGATGACTACAGTATCGACCTTGGTGTACTTGTGAGAACCCATTACAATATCAACTTAATATGGATTGACGATGATAAAAACTATGAAGGATATGATGTGGGAAACAATTCAGGTGATGTACCTTTATTGATATTTTCTTTGTATACTTGTAATATTTTTATTAATGAGTACTTATTGGTTTATATGTTTTGAGTATTACGCACAGGACAAATATCACATATCATGTGAATTAGAAGCAAGGTGATATCACATGTGTCCAAACTATTTCGAGGTTGGAAGACAACACTTGTGCATGGCTGGATCTCTAAGAGAAGGAAGAGGCCAAAAGATGGTAAAGTGCCTTATGAAGTATATGAAGGCATGATTTCAAAACAAGATTGGGAGATATTTGTAAAGTCACATAATACTCCTAAAGCCAAGGTATAATATAAAATGAAAATATATTAACTTTTCTTTCATTTTTAATTGCTTTAATCTCATATGGTGTTGTACATTTCTAACATTTAGGCTCATAGAGAAAAAGAAAGGGAGAACGTTCTAAAAAACAAGCATCCTCGTTTCATGGGGCGTAAAAGTTATAGAGCAAAGAAAAAAGAGTGGGAGAAGAGTATTAATCAAAGCCCTAGAGATAGATTTATCAGGGACTTCAAACATTAATTATATCAATACCTTTAAGTTCGCAGAAAGGATGACAATGTGGAAATTAGCACGAACAAAAATGGTTGATGGTGAAAGAGTTATTCCTTGTGAGGCGACAAGAAAAGTTGAACAAAAGCTCATAATCTATTAAAATCATTTGTGAAGAATTTGTGTTATATAAATATATTGAAAGTGTAACTATGTATTATGCAAAAATCTACAGGATGAATGGAATGAAAATCTCACCCAAGGAACTTGGGCCTTGAAAAGACATGATGATCACTTGTCTCGTGCTCTTGGAAACCCCGACCGTCCAGGTCGTGTGCGTGGCTTTGGTGGCCAAATTCGCATCAGGGATATATTTGGACGTCTAGGGTCAAGGAAAGACTCAACAAAATTCTTTTCCTTATGAGGACCTTCAAAGAGTTAAAAAATAGGCTAAAGAAGCAGCATTAGAGGTGATGCGCTCTGAAATGAGAATGTTGTTTGTATAGGAACTTAAGAGATATGGCATAATAGGTTCCTCACCAGCAACACCACATGTTCCAAGCAGCGTTGAGGAGTCTGTGGATCCTTTTCCTTTTGCAAGTCAAGAAGTAAATCTTCTACAAAACAATTATGTGTTGTATGATATACTTTGGTTACAAGTTTATGACAAATCAATTTTTAAAAGATCCCTCTCAAATGTAGTCTTGCATTGGACAGACCCAAGCATGGTCATGTTATTGTTTTGATGGCACTATGTTTAAATCAACGAAGGAGGATGTAGTGCATCATAAACTTCTTTTGCCACACCATGCTAGGGTATCTATGGACAAAGTGGAGAGAAAACACTTTGATTCCCAACTTTCGGTTTCTACTTCTCAAAACAAGATTGTGTAGAGGGTTCATTTGTGTTATGGCCTTATCGCTTAGTGTAATTGGAAAATGAGGTACAATACAATATATTTCAATTCACTGTACAATATTACATACTGAATGAACATATAATCTTTATATAGTTTTTGCTAGAACCAATATAATGCAATAACAAACATGTTGCTATCTAGTACACTAATACACGTCCTCGACCGGTCGTGAACGTGTCTCGCAGTGATAGGGAATCGAACACTTTGAGTATTGATCGCTAGAGTAGATGACAATGGATAATTTAAACTGAAATCTCTTATTCAATCGATTATTACCCTCGTAATCATTTTCCTTCACCAAACCCTATGGACTCGGGAAATTTCAGGACTTAACCTAAGCCCTTCTACCCTAACTAAACCTATTCAGTCGACAGTCTCCCAGTAGTCCCCTAGCTGCTCCCAGATGGTCCTAGCAACTCTCTTGTTCTCAACAATATGAGTAACAACACTCCACTTACTCACACTACTGCTCAATACATACTCACTTACTCACTTAAGACTCAAGCTAACACTTAGCTCAACTTTTACAATGTTTGGCTCTCTATTCTCTTTATTAGTGTACCCATGTTTCAACCCTTACTTTCTTAACAATTACAAATATGATCTAAGTGTAATACAGAGAGACCAAGTGGATTTTATCTAGTTTGTAGACTCCAACTAACTTCACCAGCTACTTGAAAGTTGTCACTTGCCATTGGTTGAGCTCCTGCTCAACTATACACTTAAGCAACATGTGGAAAATCTCCATTGGTCACCTTGGAGGTGATTGTGGGCGCCGGCCACAAGTTGGTCTTCAACTAACTTGTGCATGTTGGTAACTCAATTGTTTTCACTTGGAGGCTTCAGATACTGTCTCCAACAATTTTCACCTAAAGACATATACTTTTAGGCAATATATGAATGCTTCTCATTGGCCAATCGCAAGGTAGTTGTAGGATCAAGTTGGTACTTGACTTCCGCAAGTTGTCATGGTCGGCTGCTGATCATGAGTAGCTTTCCCGGAAGGCTCCAGGTGATGATTGCAGTCTCCAAGTGGTTTAAGTCATTAACCACATCTTCCTTATGGTTTGTGAGGGGAGTAGTGTCTCTAAACTTTTCCATGAGTGATCGTGGACAGGTGTCCGACTGTTGGGTACCGGTATAATGGTAGAATTTGCTTGTCACCAAGTAAACAAGCGATTTGATAATCCTTTATTCCTAAAACACTTCAACAAAAACATTAAACCAAACAAGAATGGTTTGCTATCATCAACATCCTAGAGAACTTGACTTAACAATTTCCCCGTTTTAATGATGGTAACCTTCCAAAGATAAATTGACTAAGTGTACAAAAATCTTAAGTTTGAAAATTTTAACTCCAACAGAGGATTCCCCTTATGAAGATTCTCCCTGAGTTAGATAAGTGCTTTTGCAAAGATTTTTAACACTTAGAATTTTTTTGAGATTAGCAATTCTTGAACAAGTGTTCAAAAAATTTAGTGGATTTCTTCACCACTTTGCCATCCAACAAAACTGGGGAGTGAACTACTTGGTCAGACAAAATCAGATAAAATTATAAATGTTCATGCATTAATTGATTGAAAACAAACTATGCACATACAGAGAGATCAATTAAAAAATTTACCCTTTTGTTAAGTTGTCTCTCAGGTGTCACTCAGGCCTCTACTTAGCATAAAACGCTTAGAATAGATACATCTTTATGTATTCTGTTGCGCCATAAGCCATGGTTTTAATGTGTGGCTCAGAGGACATGACTTTAATGGCTTCTAAAGTTTTAACAACGTTGCCAAGTGCTCCCTGATATGTAGTATCCCGCCCTATCATGGACTTGTCGGGCACCAAAGAGAGCGATCTCTTCCACTTCTTTGCAAACGATCTGGCTGTCTGCCTGGGATCTGACTTAGCTTCTTCACTCTTTGTAGTATTGACGACCATCTTGAGTGTTTTCCCCTTGGTCTTGATCCCCATTTTATTTAGCATCTATGGACTGATGTTGTCTTGGACCGTTCTGGGGTACGGTTGGAGTGCACTGAGGTCTAGTCCATTCTCAAACAGAGCTTGAGTTACCACTCCTCTATGAATCAACCCCTGATTCACCTATCGACTTTCATGGATGGTTAGCAGGATCATTCCAGGAAGGTTTGATTCGGAAATTTGTGAGAGCATACATTAGCCTAATGTCTCTTGCACTAACATTGTGCATTTGTTGATTGTGTGGGGTGATATTGTGGAGAAGGATGCTATGAATTATCCTATCGTTCTCTATCATGGTGTTTGTGGGGAAAGTTTTGAACAGCTGCACCTCCAAACTGGTCCACCATTTGACCAACCTTGCTTCCTAGAAACGACCGGTTCATCTCCTTGGGCACCAACAGTCCTCCAATCTCCAGGTTGAATGTATGAGTAATCCAGCTCTCGTGGATCGCTATCCACTTTGTTTGCACCTTTGATATAGGATAAGGATTACTATCCTTATCTTGGAGTGGCCCCACATTCTTTATGTGCTCCTTCAGTAGTTCAGGATACCATGTATCTGCTCGCATAAACATTTCCAGCCAACCCAGGAACTAGAGCATTTTAACTATTTCCTCCAGCCCATGCTCAATCAACCATTGAGCATCCTCAAATTTTGGTAAGATGGGGAGTAATTTCTCGTCGATATTTGTCGACTTGATTTGAGAAGGCTCTATCTCCTTGATCTTCCTCACTCTTTCACTGTCTTCCTCAGACAATCATACTGCTTCCTTCTTTTTCTTTTGGGAGAGTTCGTCTAGCTCCTCGTCTGTCTGCTCCACCATTTTTCCTTTTCCTTTGGCATTCTTGACCCTCTTTCGGTCATGCTCCATACTCACAACTGGAGAGATGTCCTTCTGACTAGCCTCACATTCCTTCAACTAGTCCTCGATAGCCGAGGGACTAGTCATTGAGTAGTCATCGAAGTCTACAACCACTATTTCTTCTTCCTTTTTCTCTCATATGTTTCCCTCATGCTCTTTCGTGATGTCCTCGCCTTTTTCTTTCCTCTTCTCTACCTAACCTTTTTCAACACCCTCCTTTTATGGTTCAAGTTATGGCTGCTTCTTAATTGTTCCCATAATCGGGCTATCCTCAAAGGATTCAGCAGGCTCTTCCTTTGAACTTGACGACAAGTCTTCGCTATCTGTGAGACCAATTCTCTTCAGTATCCCCTCAATAGCTTCTAACGGAGTGCTTTGTTGTTTTTTCAGAGTTCATGGTGATACTCTGGTTTAGCCAGATGAGAGTCTTGTGGAGGAAGCTTTGGAAGTTTAGGCTAGTTTGGTTTGTGAAGCTGAGGTTTTGGTGAAGGTTGATGCTTTGCTCGAGTGTATTGAGCCCTTTGGGGAGTACTCAGATATTTCAGCGAGCGGTTTTCATGGAGTTGTGGAGGTTGTTGGTTTCTGAGAAAGGGGTTATGGTGATAGTGGTTTGAAGATTGAAGGGTTTAATATTAAGGGGTTTTGGGATAAGAGACGGTAGTGTACGTTTGGTATGTATAACTCGATGTACACCAGTTCTTGTATGGTGAGGGGCTCCTCATCCACAACTTTGACCTTGAGTTGGTTTTATGCTTCTTTTGATAGTTTATCAGGTTGGGTTTTTGTGCGACTGCTAGAGTAGAGGTCGTTGGGATGTCGATGAGTGATTTCTTTTGGTCACTAGTTTTGACAGATTTCCTTAAGCCCCTGGAGGATTTTGACTGCTTCGGTGCCACGGAGATCTTTGAAAAGTAGGAGTTTTGAACTAAAGACCATAGAGTCTTGCAATAGGGTTTTGGGTTCTTTGATGGCTTTTAACACTAGCTTGCAGAGAATTGGGAGAAAGAGAAGAATTTCGTAATAAGCAGTGTGCAAGAAGGTTTTGAGAGCTTTAAGAGTAGGGTGAGTGGTGTTAAACACTCTTATCCTATTTATACTACTTGGGCAATGCTAGGAAACCGCTCAATGAGCACTAATAGAGCGCCGACAGATAGCCCAAGGGCTATCTAGGACTAGTTGTGCCCCTAACGAACGAAACTAGTAGCTAATGGACGGTTGTGTATTTTTACCATTAAACATGTATCTAAAAATCTTATTTTCCCTTTCTCTCAACTAAGAACATGATTTCTCTGTCCCTGAAAGTAGATCAACAATCGAACAAGCATAATATAGTAAAAGACTACTACTGAATGACTGGTGCCCGAGTAGTCACATACATGTCTTCTGAATAACATTGAGGTTGAAAACCACAGATTTAATTGATGAACTTCATGCCCAGATCATGAATGATCTTGGTGAATTTCTCCCTACTAAGTGACTTAGTGAAAATATCTGCAAGTTGCTTGTTAGTATCAATATACTCTAACATGACTAAGTCCTTTTCACGACAATAAAAAATTGTCTAATATCAGTGTGCTTAGCGCATGAATGATGAACTGGAATTTTGGAATGGAAGTTTACACTTAGTATTATTCCATAAGATTGAAAGTGTACCTGTTTTGACACTAAGGTACAAAACCTTACAGTTTTGCTGACTCCATTCCAAATAGATTCAGTAAGTCTTTCACGTATCACTTTGCTTAATCTGAAGTCCAAGGAAGAACTTGAACTTTCCCTGATCTCTCATCTCAAATTTCTTCGTTATGAACTTTCTGAACCTCTTGCAGTACTTCCCACACGGTCTCAAAGAAGGTTATCAAGCTTCTGATTTGGGATTTTGTTTGAACATGGTTTTTGTACAGAGTTATGTGTTGATGAAGAGTGCTAGTTGATAGAGGATCTGCCAAATGCAGTAGTTGATTGTTGTTGATGGTTGGTCGTGGATTAGTCTATGTCTTATCTGGCTGTTGCTCAAGAGTCGTTAACGTGTCAGTGACACCTTTACTACTCTGTTGCTGTGTCAAGTCAAATCTTCTTGGTCCAACCCTTGGTTGTCATGTACTTTTGTTTCTTAGCAATACCACATGAACACCTTATCCAACTTTCAAAGTCTTCTTGTTGAAAATTTTGTAGGCTTTAATTCATTCAGACTCATGATCTGATCTTAACGCCTTGATTTGTAATTGCACGATGTTCGAATCCATCCTACAAACATTATAGATTTCTCAACGACTTCATCCTTTGAGGCTATGAATATAGTCCAAACAAACCATGAGTAATCGTCATCAATGACAAAGACGTACCAATTACCTTCATAACTCGTAACACTCATGGGCCTACACATATCAAGTCTATGAAGCAACTCTTGTGGGTGATTTGCTTACAACTATGACTTAAAACTAGATGACTTAGTTTGCTTCCCCTTAACACATGCATCACACAGACCGGTCCCCAACGGCTTCAAACATGGGAGACCGCTGACCGACAGTTCTTTAGATAACATTTTATGTAGGGTTAAGCTACTATGTCCTAGTCGTTTGTTCCAAAGCATATAATTATCAATAGCAATAGATAACATAGCGGAATGACACTCTCCAGATCTTCTAGACAAATCATATAAACATTTTTCTACCTATGATCTATAAACAACTCTTTACCACTACTTACACTAACTATGCAACAATGGGTAGAGTAAAAATGTGCAGAATTTCCCTTGTCACATATTTGAGACACACTTAGTAAATTGAATTTCAAACCATTTACAAGATAAACACCATTTATAACACAATCAGCAGAAAAAGCAACCTTAACTATACATACAAACTTATCTTTATTGTTTGTCGCCAAAGGACATTGTTCCTTGGCACTTATGCATAAGACTATAAATGAACCAGTAGGGCTCCCCTCCCACTTTAGCTTACACTTAACACTTAGTTAGCAGGATCAGGGACCCAATGATATTTAGGTTCTTCATCACCAACAAATCTAGTCTTATGATCTTTCTTTTCAACTCATTTAAGACCTGCTTTGGCCAGTTTCTAGGATTGCATGAAGCGAGTCCTGTAACACCTGAATTGGTAGTAACCAGGTTGTCGGCAGAGGTGACATACCCCTTGACGGCTGGTCCCCAACTTCTCCTCGATGGGTCGCCTACCATTCCAGTAAGGCCTTCTTAAGCTAACTGGTTTATCATAGTTCTCTACATCAACACATTTCGCTTTTAATACTACCATTTCTTTTTTGGACTTGTTAAGTGCCTTGATCAGTTCATCATTCACATGTTTTTTTTGTTGATATTTAGTTTCCATTTGGTCTCATCTAGATCATTCTTCAGTTTCTCAAGGTCAATCATCCTCGCTGCATCTCTTCTGGATCTTTGTTAGTTTGTATTCTAAATGGTGAAGTTCATAAATATTTGAAAAATGGCTTAGTCGATGTGAGGCCTTAAATGAGGATTTTGTTTACCTTGTTTCCATAATTGATGTTGAGTATGGTCTACGGGAGCTAATCTTGTTTGCTTGGATATAGGTATCCGTATCCGAGTGTGGTTGAGTGTGGACGTGTGTTATGCAAGCCTAGCAGTTTCAAGTGTAAGATGGGATCCCTACCTCATTTTAAAAGGGCATTATACATAAGGGGAATTTCACATCACATGTATTATAAAATGAATATCTAATAAAGGTATGTGTTACACATTACAATACAATATGTAAGTGTGTAGTTGGTTGTTAAACTATGCACACAACTATCTGTGGTAGAGACTAGAAACTTACAAGGAAATCATCTCTCGCTCTACAACTGAGAGAGCCTTGCGAAGTGTCCTTTTGTCCTTTATGACTTAGAGTGGCGTTAGTTTTTATGTGAGTTCCAACAACATTTCTTCATCATTTCACTTAGATATCCATCATTGCATTTTGTATATGGATCTTGTGTCTTCCTTCCTCTATAAAAATTCTCCTTCGCATCACATCTTCGCAGACTTCTACATCACTGCAAGGTTGTTTATTAGGTGGGAATTTTGACCTAGATATGGCAACTCATGAAGGGAGCAATCAGGTTGAGGATATTGCTGCACGGTATGCCTATCTCTCCCTCGCTAAGGGTGAGATTTCACTTCCGGATGTTAAGGACTTGATGGATTAAGAGTGTAGTCCAAACTTTGAGTGATGCGTTCTTGGGAAGCTATTTTCCTCTAGATCTACAGATGTCCGGGCTTTGGAAGGAACTTTTGACATTACGTGGCAGATGCATGGTTGGATCAAGGTCAGGGTGGTGGGTAAAAATCTGTTGGTCTTTGAGCTGGGTATGGATGGGAAGTTTGATGAGATCTTTGGCCGGGGGCCGTGGATTTTTGATAATTCTCTTCTCGTTCTACAGCGGCTCTTCCCTAAAAATGTGCCTAAGGATCATGAGTTTAAGCTTATTCCGCTATGGGTTCAAGTTCATAATGTGCCCTTTGCTTTGCGGCACAAGTCGTTTGCTCAGCAGCTTGCGGTCAAGCTTAGTAAATTTGATGATTTTGATGAGGAGGATGGGCTCTTTGGTGGTGAGTTTTTGAGAATTAAGGTTCAGCATGACATCTCTAAACCAGTGTTGCGGTGCTTCACCTTTATGTTGGATGGATCACTGTCTATTCTTCAACTTTCATATGAAAAAATCCCACCGTAGTGTTTTTAATGTGGTTTATTTACTCATGTGACTAAGGAGTGCCCCAATTTCCAGGATTTAATGAGCATGCTCCTAACTATGGTTCGTGGCTAAGGGATTCAAGTTTTCAGATTGGCCGCAAGGCTTCGAAGGAGGAGGATAAAGGATTTTGGAAGGCAATGAAGGAAGCTGGTAGGTGTGATGGAGATAATGGTTCCCCTGTGGGGATGCATGGTAGGGCGAGTGAGGACTCTCAAGGGGATGGTTTGGAACCTGGGTTACCTCGGAAGCCATATGAGAAGTTTGACAATTTTGGGTTAGGGATGAGGGCCTCCTCTTCTTAGGGTACAATTTCGTTTGTGCAGGGAAGGGAGGTCGACCGAGTAAAGTGGCAAGGGGCTCAGGGATGCAGATCAGCGCCTTGGTCAATGAAGATTCGTTAGTTGAGTGTCCCTTTCAGGTTTTTGATGGTGGCCCTGGGGAAGTGTTTGGTGGGAAAAATAGGAATATTGACAAGGTTTTGAATGGTAGTGCGTCGGTGGATATTTGGTAGTATTTTGGGATAATCATGTAGGCAAAAAAGAGAAGTTTTTTGCTTCTAACCTTAATCACCGCTTGACGTCTTGGCAACTGGTGATTGACTTGAGTAATTATGGGGAGGAGATTTCGTCCGATGCTAGAAATGATGTTCTGGGATCAGGCCGGTCGTAGAGATCGAAGGCCTTCTCTGACAGCTTTGTTTCAGCCCGCTATCCTTTTTCCTGTTCCTTTTCATGTTCGTTATCTTGGTTATCGGTTGTGTTTAAGATCTTGGTCTTATAGGGTTAAGCTTTGCGTCATTTTCTCTTATTGGAGTAAAAGTTTGATCTAAGTAGGGGTGGCAATTTTTACCCAACCCGATAACCCGACCCAAACCCAACCCGTAAATAGCGGGTATGAGTTAAGATTATTGACCCATTTAATTTTTGGGTCGGATATGGGTTACCTATTAAATATATGGGTTGGGTTGGGTATGGGTTAAGGGTCCTAACCCGAATTCAACCCTACCCGTTTACTTAATTTAATTATAAATAAGTAAATATGTATATATTTTACATGGATATGTATTAATTCGATAACCATTAGTATAATAGCAAACAAAAATACTATCACTTCTTTAGGCCCACACAAATAATTATTTTATAAATCCAAATACATTCTCTAGGTCATATATATCCACCATTCACGGTTTGTTTGAAAACTTAAATACAATGTCAATCTTTAGTCGTACAAACTCCACTATTCACACTATTTCATCTGCACAAATAACGGCTATGAGTTAAGATTATTGACCCATTTAACAAAATGCTGACATTTGGAAAAACGACACACAATGATTCGAAATAAATGACCGTCAGGAGCACGCTTTTATGGATGACTGATCATTTTGTAGAAAAACATGAGTATTTGTATTTAAATGGGTTAAACGGGTCGGGTTTGTGTTCAATGATTTTATATGGGTTGAAAGTATGTAACCCGATTATTTTTGGGTTGGGTATGTGTCAATACAATTTTAATTGGGTTGGGTATGGGTGAGCTTCAACCCGACCCATCAACCTGAATTGCCACCCCTAGATCTAAGCCCTTGGGTGCCTTTTGTACCTTAATCATCGCTTGACGCCTCGGTAGCTGGTGATTGACTTGAGTAATTATCATGGAGAGGAGATTTCGTCTGATGCCAAAAATGATGTTCTGGGATCCAGTTGGCCGCAGAGATCAAAGGGCTTCTCTGGCGGCTTTGTTTCTGCCTGCTATCCTCTTCCCTGTTCCTTTTCATGTTTGTTATCTTGGTTATCGGTTATGTTTTAGCTCTTAGTCTTCAGGGTTAATTTTATGCGTCGTTTTCTCCTGTTGGAGTAAGAGGTTGATCTAAGGCCTTGGGTGCCTTTTGGACTTTGGTTGTTTTATAATCCTTCTTTGGTTCTATTTGATATCTGAGGATGGATGTTGTTTGTTGTCTTGCCTCATGTTTTTTTTTTGTAATAAGGTAATGATATATAAATAATGATGAGTTAATACAGAAGCAGATACATAGGAGACCTATATTTCAGATACCAACAAAGACACAAAATAGCTAGGGGGAATATACAAAGATTTCCCTAGCAATTTACAGAAGCGGCATAGCGCCAAAAATAGGAGCGAAACATGGGGGGGGGACATATACAAAAAAATCCCTCCCCACAAAAACAGCTCTAGGAGCAAAGTACCTTCTCCAGCCATTCAAAGTCTCTAGTGGAGTGACCCATCTTCGTCCAAATGAGAGCTTTAGTGGCTGCTTTGATAACTAAGATAATGAGAGTGGGATCTCTGGTCTGGTTATCCATGGCCCTCTTCCATCTCTCGATCCAGATAAAGTATACAACATTGACGATTGCAGCTCTTTTCACTAAGTCGGTCAGGTGGTGCCTCTTGCAGTAGTGGGATATCCAATTGGAGCAGCTGCGGAGGCTCGATCTATTCGTAGGGATCCCCAGCCAGTCACAAATGCTCCACCAAATCTTGTTAGAGAACCTGCATTAGAAAAAGAGATGGTGGCTAGTCTCTTGAGCATGCTCATAGAGCCATCATCTGTTAGCAAGGCTATTTCCCCAAGATTGGAGCTTTTCACAGATTTTTAGTCTACCTATGAGGGTAGCCTATAAAATGAATTTAGCTTTAGGAGTTGACCAAGTTTTCCAACAAATATTGTACCAGGAAAAGGACCTCGAGGGATGGGAGACATCATTATAAAACTAACTAACTCGGGGACGGAGAGGATAAGATAGGAGGAGCGACGAGGCGTCATTGGCTGACCCACATTGTTTAATCCACCAGTCTCTAGCATAAATGATAGAATTCCAGGTCCAAGGGTCATTCCCTTTAACCGTAGTCATCCATATGCTATGACCCGACAAATATAGGTTGTAAGAGAGGAGATAGTCTTGAGCATGAAGCACATGTTCCATTTGTGAATATCCTTAAGCCCTAGGCCCCATTCTCCTTGGAGGTCGTGATGTCTTTCCAAGCCACCGAGGGGGTAGTGTTACTATCAGCCACCCCTGATCAGAGAAGAAACGAAAAACTGTTTGATGATGTTCTTGATGACATTCTTGGGGATGGGGATGCAAGAAGCCTAGAAGCCCACAATACCAAATAGGGTACTTTGAATGAGGGAAAGCCAACCCGTAAAAGAGAGAGATTTAGCACCCCAAGAGGAAATAGACTTATGGATGCAGTCGATGAGGGGATTAAAATCAGAAGTTCTAGGCTTCCTATCAGCTATAGGAATGCCAAGGTAGCGAAAGGAAAAGGAGCCAAGATTAAACCCAATGGAATGGAGAATCGAATCCGCAAGGGACAGGTTAACCCCTCCAAGAAATAGGTCTGATTTTGAGGGGTTAAGCTTGAGCCCCGAAGCCTTCGAGAAAAGGTTAACTTTATCGAGCATGAAGGATATAGCCCTGGTCACCTCTACAGAATAATAGGGCATCTTGAGCAAAGAAAAGGTGAGAAATGCGGAGGGGTTTGCATGACTGATTGTATCGAAAGACGTGAATGCATATCCATAACAAGGGCAAAAAGGTAGGGTGACAGGGGGTCTCCTTGACGTAACCCCCTTTTGCCTTTGAAAAACCTAGAAGGCAGAAGGAAGGTCCAATTACTAAACTCTGAGGGAAAGTTTAGGAAGGAGAGGGTGTCCTGAAGGAAGGTCCAGTCAATGGTGTCAAAAGTTTTCCTAATGTCCATTTTCATCATGCAATGAGGGGAGATATGAGCCTTTTGGTAGTTTTTCATAAGGTAGAAGCATAATTGGATATTATCAGAGATGAGACGGCCTTGATGAAGCCCCCCTGGCTGACATTGATAAGGGAGGGGAGGGCATCATTAAGTCTCTTCGCGAGGATTTTGCTAATGATTTTGCATATGGTATTACAACAAGAGATGGGTCTGAATCCCCAAGGGAGGAGGCAGCGTCATTTTTGGGATAAGTGTGCTAAGGGTGCAGTTGATCTCTTTGAGAAGTCTGCCAGTGTGGAAGAAACTTTTGATTGCCAGACAGACATCTTCCCCAATAATATCCTAAGCGGCTTTAAAGAATTTGGCTCCATCCGACCGTGGTGCTTTGTCATCTTTGATGGAGAAAATGGCCGATTTAATATCTTTATTGTCGACAGGCCGGGTTAGTGGGGCCCATTTGGAACTGTACAGATATCTAGAGTTCTCCAGGTTGAAATCCGCAAGAGAGCAGAGGAGAGTCGCTCTAGTACCAGAGAATGTTTGAAGTGAGAGACAAGACAGTTCTTGATGTCATCCAGGGAATTGAGTACCTCCCCTATGTCTTGTTACTAAAGCAATGAAATTTTTATTCCTTCTCCCCTTACTGGTTCTATGGAAATACGACG